>JAMPIV010001525.1:0-165000 GCA_024509875.1 Oreohelix idahoensis
TGTAAGTAGTGCCTCTGCTACATGTTTTGAATCAATTGATGGCAGGGCTACCGCCTCTCCCCACATAGAACAAGTGTCACCAGAGTAAGGATGTAACTGTTCCTCCTCTTGGTCCGAGTGAGAGGTCCTACAATATCCACTGCAACCCTCTCAAAAGGTGTTCCCACTATGGGCATTTCCCCTAGAGTTGCAGGAGCAGTCCAATGCTTTGGAGCTACCCTTTGACATTCTGGCAGGATTTGACATATCTTTTTATATCCTCCGTTATCCCTGGCCAGAAGTAATGACAAGCTATACGCTGTCCTGTGGCGCTGATCCCCATGTGACCACTGAAGGGAATCGCATGCCCGAGTTCCATCACTTTATCTCTATATGAAGTGGGAAGAACCAGCTGGTTGTGACCATTTGTTCCAGTTCCGGCCTTCCTGTATAATAGTTTGTTCTTCATGAAATATTCCCCCTTGCTCGGAGGTGTGTGGCATTTGGGCAATTTTTTTAAAACATGGCTTGAGTGTCCTATCCTCAGCCTGCGCCTTCCTCATCTCCTCTGGATGAGCATTTATAGGTTCACCTTCTTCCTCCTTCTTCTGTGACCTGGTCTGCACTGTCGCCATGATCACAGGTCTCTCGGGATTCCCCAAGAAGACGTATCTACACCCCAATATCAGAGGGTAGATTGGTTCATCTATCACTGCTGCTCTGATTTCTCCTTCCACATAGCGAGTTTTCACCGTTATCCTTGCGATGGGAAGTGTCATGAGTGGTATGTCCTTAGTCGCCCCTTGTATTTCCACTGTTTCTGTGGTATATGACTTGGGTCCACTAGGCTAGACTTCACAACTGAATCATAATCCAAACCTGTATCATAAAGGCACCTTATGGTGACCCCATTACAAATAACATCCTCACAAACTGGGGGGTGATAAGGTTCCTGCTGTCCATTAGGATTAACCTTTAATCTTTGAGTCCCCGACTTCATTGCAGCAATGTTTGAAGGTTTCCTTCTACAAAATTCGGTGTTATGGTTATCTTTCTTGCACCATTTGCACCATCTTTTTCCTTGGTTAAACGGTTTTCTTTCATTGGATTTTGGTCATTGAACTGTGAGTTTCTGTCTCGATAGTCATTTCTTGGCCGTTCAAAGTTTGTCCTGCCCTTATTACCCTGTTCTCTATTATCAAATTTATTAAATTGCTGTGGAGCTTTAAAATTGTCTATGTGCTTCTTTTTAGCACCACTTACCTCTGCCTGGGCTGCCTGATACCTCTCAGCGACATTTAAAACCTCTCCCAACTTCTCTGCACCTTGTTCCATGAGAAATTTTCTCATGTCTGGAGCCATGGACTCTCAATTGCTCAATCATGATCATTTCTTTAAGATCTTGGGTCTTCCCCAGAGCAGTCCATTTCTCCAAATAGGTTTCCAGTCTGGCAGAGAATTGGTGGTATGTCTCCCCAGACAACAGTTTGGCATTTCTAAATTTCTTACGATAAAATTCACCATTTTTTCGTACCTCAATAACAAAGCCTGCTTTAACATGTCATAATTGTCTTGGTCTTCTCTGTTCATTTTTGCGAAGACTTCATAAGAAGTACCTCTCAGTCCCTGTGATAGCTTTAAACTCCACCTCTCTCTCTCTAACCCTTATGTAGTAGCTAATAACTCAAAACGTCCTAGGTACCCCTCTATGTCATCGTCTTTTTCAACAAAATGGTCTAAATGAAACCCCATAGCTGAGTTTGAGGCTCCCAGACTGGGCGTAGCATCTGAGGCAAAAGGGCTGGCACCATTTTCAGGAGCCTGGCCTTGTAGCTCCAGCTCCCTTAGTCGTAATTCGTGCTCCCTTTGCAACCTTCTATCTTCTGCCTCCCTTTCGGCAGTCAATCTTTTATCTTCTGCCTCCCTTTCGGCCTTTTTATCTTCTGCCTCCCTTTCGGCCTTTTTATCTTCTGCCTCCCTTTGCTGTCGTTTTTCTTCTGCCTCTAATGCTTTAGCCTCTTTGTCAGCCTCAATCTGCAGCCTCTTAGTCTCAGCCTCAATTTGTAGCCTCTTCTCTTCAGCTAATCTTTCAGACTCTAATTTTCTTTCAGCCTCTTTTTCTAATCTTCTTTCTTCCCGTTCAATATACTTATCACATTCAGCCGTTACATATTGAATTAAAAACCTGACCATCCATTCCCATATCCTTTGCCGTTTGCACAGCAGCTGATCTGAACTTTGCCAGCTCCGCCATACTTTTTAGACAATTTAGCAATGAAGCAAGATAAAATTTTCCAACCACTAAAGTAATTCTAATTACTATAGTCTAAAGTAATTCTAATTAGCCAGTTAACTAATTAATTACCACTGGCTGTGAAGATTCACCAACTTTTAATTTCACTTTTAATTTTAAGGGACACTTTTAATTGTTACAATTTGTTCCCCTAATTTATTTCTCCCACCATGAGTTCCTACTATTACTGCTAAGCTAATAATTCCTGGACAATACCCCAATATATGGAGTGGGTTTGATGGTACTGTATGGTTGTGATATTACCTAGTGTGATGCAAGAGGTCAGCTGTGAAGGCTCCTGAGATAAATGTAGCTGTGAATTTACAGAAGGCCCTTCTTGCTACCACTTACGACCTCACACATATCTTTTTTTACTAATGAATGTGGCTACGTTAAAAATCTAGGGTACTGATATGGAATGTGTTGTGGTAGATTACATACACACACACACACACAGATATTTAATAAGTCTAATAATATTAATAGAATTTATAACACACTGAACTAACTCAAGTTGTTTAAAATTGTAAGATTTTAAATTTTCTTTAAGTTTATTTGTTCTGAATCAAGGTTTTATTTTGGTCAGAACATGTGAAAGGTTTTGAAATTATGAATGAAATCCATGAATATATGGCACAATAAATGAAAGGTGTGTACATATGTATTTTACAAGACTAGTTAATATTACTACTGTTTATATTTGTAATTTATCTGGAGAACGATTAATGGATGTGCTGTTGGGGTGGCTTCATCACTCCCAGTCTATGACTACCAAACATTGTCCATTTACTGATGGGAAGAATACAAGTTTATTTCCCAACATGGTATGTTCTACAGTTGATGGGAATCTAGTTGGTGTGTTAGTTAGAAAATAAGTTGGTGAATGTCCAGCAGGCCAGACGCTCACGTATCTTTGACTGAGTAGTTCTGGTGCTGGAATCTGGTGGCCCCACCTCTCCGTGCTTGGGGGCAATATAAGGCTGCTCTGCCAAAATATTATACTGCACGGGTCCTCACTTGTATTTTAAAACACAGCATTTGACACCACTTTGGTGCCAAATAAAAAACTCACAGTTCTGAAATAAAAGTATGGGGTCATGTGTCAGAACTCTACCTCCTGAGCCACTTCTACACACAACACTACACAACAACACCACATAGACGGGGTCAGATCTCTCTGACCATACAGCACATCTTACCAAGTTGGTTTCACATAGTATAAGTTCCCCAAGACTACATTTTCTGAAATATGTTCATTAGCTTCCTGCCATTGAATAGGATAAGTGATATGTTCCACTGATCTCAACACTTGATCCGCCCTTCATAATCCTTGCTGGCGTTTATGTATTTTGTTTGTCTCTAGACCCTGAACTGGGGCTGGGGATCTAGAGCGAATCCTTACTTGTTGTAAGGGATAGATTTTGATATGGCAGTATCAAATCACTCGAAACATTAAACAATATTAAAATATACAAAGAAATACTTTCAGTCTTACCAGAATTATGAATAGAGAACACAGTTATATGCTAGCAAAACTCAGCTGAGCTGCTGGCTCTAGTATGGCCTCCCTCTAAATATTGCAATTAGCTTCTGGGAATTACACCACTGAAAAATTACTGTGTCTACTACTGGACCATTTATGATGAATGGCAAAAATGCGCGTCTGAGCGCCGATAAATATGTTTTATCTGTGGCCAATCACCGCCTTTCCCCCTTTTCAAATTTCAACTCCTACCAAAAAGTCAATTCAGTCATTTACCTCAGTCAAGTATGTATTATTGTCTGTTGGTTCGTCTGTCTCTACTTGCGTTTTTTTACAAAAACACACTTGTTTTATACATGCATTTTCTACACGAATCTGCCCCCAGAGTTATTTTTAGCCACAACTTTCCACTAATTCCCCCTCTCTTTTATTAATCTAGATTTTAGCACTTGAGTCTCAAGGCCGCAATTTTTGAAAATTTAGTGACATATTTTTTTTCAATGCAGTCGCTCGATGATATGCACAACAGTCTTTTTAAAATATTTCCATTATTATTTATCCGTCTATATATATGAAAGCATATTATTTCTATGCTCAAGATGGCCATCAGGCCAGCTAGGTTTTATATTCCTAACATTATTATTAAGAAAAAGTTAATTTTTCAAGGTTAGTTGTTGTTTTTTTTTAAAATATGTTCGAGCATCTTCTGTAATGCGTTTGCCGCTGAATTCAAATAAAAGGACTAAGTATCGTAAAAGCGTCCAAGAAATGACTGTTGCGTATAATAGCTAAGGTCCCTTTTGTCCATTTCTTTACCTTGTGTCAACTTGGGGACGTGAATTTTTTTCCTTTCCCCACCAATTGCGTCTTTTTAGCCTTGCTAGTTTCAAGCACGTGTTCAGTCATATTTTTCTTGTTGATCTCCGTTCTCATCCCGTTCCAAGGGTAAACGTTTTGCCTTCACGTCTAACAAGTTAGTTTTCCATGGCGGGTGGTGACGCCGCGGCATGGGCGATCATGTCTTCTAGTAGCTTACGCATTATTTTTTATCCCTACATTTTATCCTTGGAAATATTTAACGTTGTATCACGAGTTAATTTTTATCACACATGTTTAGTAGTGAAACATATAATGAAAAATGCACAACTTACGAGCCAATCTTGGCTACAGACTTGTTGCTTCAGCTGCTATATTAATAAAAGAGACGAGTCGGTCTCCTTACCATCGCTTCTGGCATCTCTTTTAATTTGACATTAGATTCACTTTATGACTCCGTGTGTTTCTTCAGTTTCCTAGTCCGGTGTTTTCCTTATTAACATATTATGAGATTTTCCTGTTGCTTTGGTAATTCTTATTTGGCTCTCGTAATAAAAGGTTCGGTTTAAAAAATGGAATTATGAATCTAGACCTTCACCTCTGGGGCGACGGTCTAATGTTGTCATTGGCGAGTTGTGAACTTCACATTGAAAATAAAACTTGCGTAAAAGGTCAGACTATATTCCCTGCATTCCCACGCCTTCGTTTGTTAATGGAGATAAATAAAACACTCCAATCACATTCAACACAGGTCTGGTGAGGGTTACTTACAAAAATATTTCAGAAAAAGAAAGATTGTGCAAAAGTAACGTGTCCCATAGATTATTGGGCAATAAGATTTCCGATGGCCCGTGGGGGTACAAACTTACAGGAGAAGATCGGTAGACACACATGACAACATGTGTAAGCAGTAAACCCTTATTAACTTTATTAGAAATTAAATTTTGTCCCTAACAAAGTCGCCCCGAAGCGATTAATGTCACACCATGTCTGCCCAACATCTGTCCACACAGACAATAAATCACGTTATTCTGTCGGTATGAGTACACAAATCTCCTTGTATAGCCCATCTGGGTTACCAAACTAGTCGTCTTATCAGCGGTTCAATCTAAACACACCCGGCAACCGCGACCTATCTTATCTCATTTGCTCACAACGCAAGCCAGGTGGATTGGGTAACAACCAGGTGACATCACCAGAGAGGAGTGTCGAACGATGTGATTAAAAAAATAAAGAAAATAACGATGAAAAGAAAAGAATGAAAAGTGCTATATTTGAGGAGCACATAATAAAAATCATTACTACACAATTGTGCCGATACTGCCGGAGAGAAACAAAAGATCGATTAGGGGCCTTGCCCCGTTTTGTTCACAAAAGAGTAAAACCGCATAATTTAAATACACAGACTGTTAAAACTTCAGGGTACCAAAGACTTTTTAAATAACAAGGACTGTAATCCTTAGAATGGGATCATTCATTCATAAGAGAAATTAAGAATCCAAAGACCAACTGTATCGCAGAACACCCGTCGAAGAGGACTTACTAGTTTTCCCAGGCCAAGTGTATCCCAGAACAAAACACCGTCACCAACAGAGGAAATTTTTCTCCATATCAAAATTGATTCGAGAGAATATGCACCGAAATAGCTCGTGTCCAATCCAGAAACTGTTCCGCGATATTGTGCATTTGGGTACGTGGTTTCAAGCTAATCAGACCTGTATGGAAGTACCGGAAGTTACTTTGCCACCGTTCTGAGAGACAGTACATTCATCACTAAAACCAAATAAAGTGACGAAAACCTAGCCGGCAGAAAATCACTCATACAAGCTAAGTTCTAACTAAAAAAAAAAAAAAAAGGAAGGCCCCATCAAAAAGGACATGTCCAAGTTAAACTTTTAAAGTATATAATATTTAATTCCCACCAACGTCTAAATGATGAGGAACTTAATATACAACATCAAAATCCACTAATTTTTCTAATAGTTATTTTTAACTTGTTAAAAGACTAAATTCACTAATAAATTTGGTTCCCCTGTTGAATTCAAAAACTAAAAACAATAAATGGTGGGGGGGGGGGGGGGGGGGGGGGGGGGGGGGGGGGGGGGGTGGATTTCAGTAATATGTAGTGAAAGCAAACGTATGAGGCCAGAATATTTGATATTTATATATAAATACTTAGACCTATATTTACCTTAAACACAGAGCTATACATTTAATAAGATGGATTTTCGTTTTGGATTACAAACCAACTGGGGCTTGGAACTTGGCTAACCATTGCTTAAAATCCTTCACAAAAATCGACGGACCAGGAATTAATAGGTCGTTTAACAATTGTTCAGACCCAATGCAACATTGTTCGTGACTTCTGGAAATATCTTGTGACCGCTCCCTTCATGGCAGAAGTGGTTATTTGGATCGTCTTCCATACATCTCTGACTAGAGTAATCTTGCAACGCAGGTAGATACCTTGGAAGCCAATTTTAAATACTCTTGAGTTTTGGTCACTGTTGGACCACTTCTGTAAAGCAGGGGAGCAATTTCCTATGACACATCATCCCCCCAAAACCCCAAGGGATACTGGAGACATTGGCCAATCCAGCGTAGTCGGCGCTGTGGGTTATACATGCATTGAAGGAAAGTACCTCAACATTTGGTCCAATTTTGTCCTTTCCACGAGATACCCAGGATGTAGCGCAGACTCGGTAATGGTATGAACTTTTCACGTGTTGTAGATATTTGTTTGCATTGAATGATCCTAGTAATATATATGAAATAAGACCCCAAAAGACTTTTGTATATATATATTACCTGCGAAATAGAATTGGCAGTGCCAGTGTCCCAAGGATTAGATGACATGCCAAGTAATGAAAAGGGTTTTAAAAAAATTGACAAAACTCCGCGAATAATAAAATAAAAGGAAGACAGTGACTAGTATTCTGATGTCACAAAAGTGTTCAGGCAATGCATTTAATTAGTTGATTCACAAGAGCACAGAAGCTGCATTTAACAATAGTGTTATTTAAAATCTTTTTTCAGTTTTTTAACGCATCTGAGAACTGCAACTCTATTTTTATATATATATATATATATTTATATATATATATATATATATATATATATATATATATAAATATATATATATATAAATATATATATATATATATATATATATAGTATATATATATAATATATATAATATATATATATATATATATATATATAATATATAATAATAATAGAGTGCAGTTCTCAGATGCGTTAAAAAAACTGAAAAAGGTTTTAAATAACACTATTGTTAAATGCAGCTTCTGCTGCTCTTGTGAATCAACTAATTAAATGCATTGCCTGAACACTTTTGTGACATCAGAATAACTAGTCACTGTCTTCCTTTTATTTTATTATTCGCGGAGTTTTGTCAATTTTTTAAAACCTTTTCATTACTTGGCATGTCATCTAATCCTTGGACACTGGCACTGCCATTCTATTTCCAGGTATATATATATATACAAGCTTTTGGGCTTGTTCATATATATTACTAGGATCAATCAGCAACAATATCTACACACGTGAGAGTTCATTCCATCTACCGTGTCTGCGCTACATCCTGGGTATCTCGTGGAAGGACAAATTGACAAATGTTGAGGTACTTGCCTTCAATGCATGTATACACAGCGCAGACTACGCTGGATTGGCCATGTCTCCAGTATGGAAGATGGTGTCACGGATTGCCTCCCCTGCTTTACAGAAGTGGTCCAACAGTGACCAAAACTCAAGAGTATTTAAAATTGGCTTCCAAGGTATCTACCTGCGTGCAAGATTACTCTTGTCAGAGATATGGATAGACGGTTAATGACACTTCTACCTTAAGGGAGCTTTCATAAGGTATTTCCAGAAGTCACGAACAATGTTGCATTGGGTTGAACAATTGTTGACGCATTATATCTGGTCGGTCGCCGTTTGTGAAGGATTTAAGCAATGGTTTAACCCGTTCAAGGCCCCAGTTGGTGTAACCCAACGAAATCCCTGTTATAATGTATAGCTCTGTTTAGAGGTAAATATATGTCTAGGTATTTATTTATATATTAAATATTCTGGCTCATACGTTTGCTTTCATACATATAAAACTGAATCAACCATTATTGTTTAGTTTTGAATCAACAGGGAACAAATTTAATAGTGAATTAGTCTTTAACAAGTTAAAAATAAATATAGAAAAATTAGTGGAATTTTGATGGATATAAAGTTTCTCATCATTTAGACGTTGGTGGGAATTTAATATTTATACTTAAAGTTTAACTGACATGTCCTTTTTGCTGGGGCCTTTTAGTTAGTACTTAGCTTGTATGAGTGATTACTGCCGGCTAGGTTTTCGTCACGTTCTTCTGGTGATGAATGTACTTCTCTCACACGAGTGGCATAGTAACTTCGGTACTTCATACAGTCTGATAGCTTGAAACCACGTACCCAAATGCACAATCTCGCGGAACAGGTTTCAGATGGACACGAGCAATTTCGGTGCATATTCTCTCGAATCAATTTTGACTGAGAAATTCCTCTTGTGACGGTGTTCTGGGATACACTTGGCCTGGGAAACTAGTAATTCCTCTTCGACGGGTGTTCTGCGATACATTTGGTCTTGGATCTTATTTCTCTTATGACTGATGATCCCATTCCTAGGTTTCCAGTCTTGTATTTATAAAGTCTTGGTCCCTGAAGTTTTACAGTCTGTGTATTTAAATATGCGGGTTTACTCTTTGTGACAAAACGGGGCAGCCCCTATCGATCTTTTGTCTTCTCTCCGGCAGTATCGGCACATTTGTAGTACTGATTTTTATTATGTGCTCTCAAATATCGCACTTTTCATTCTTTCTTTCATCGTTATTTTTTTATTTTTTTAATCAAATCGTTCGACACTCCTCTCTGTGATGTCACCTGGTTGTTACCCAATCCACCTGGCTTGCGGTGAGCAACTGAGATAAGATAGTCGCCGGCGTGTTTAGATTGAACCGCTGATAAGACGACTCGTTTGGTAACCCAGATGGGCAGACAAGGAGTTTTGTGTACTCATACGACAGATAACGAGATTACTGTCTGTGTGACAGATGTGGGCAGACAAGTGTGACATAATCGCTTCCGGGCCGACTTGTTATGACAACATTACTTTCTAATAAAGTAATAAGTGTTACTGCTTACACATGTTGTCATGTGTGTCTACCGATCTGCCTGTAAGTTTGTACACACGGGCATCGGAAATCTTATTGCCATATATGGGAGACGTGACCTTTGCACAATCTTTCTGTGTCTGAAATATTTTGAAAGTACCTCACCCGACCTGTTTGAATGTGATTGGAGTGTTTATTTAACTCCATAACAAACGAAGGCGTGGGAATGCAGGGAATATAGTCTGACCAATTACGCAGTTTTATTTCACTGTGAATTTCACACTCGCCATGACAACATTAGACCTCGCCAGAGTGAAGTCTAGATTCATAATTCCATTTTTTAACCGAACCTTTTATTAGAGAGCCAAATAAGACTTACAAAGCACAGGAAATCTCTATATGTTAATAAGGAACACCGGACTAGGAAACTGAAGAAACACACGGAGTCATAAAGTGAATCTATTGTCAAATTAAAGAGATCCCAGATGCGTGTAAGAGACCGACTCGTCTCTTTTATTCATCTGAGCAACAAGTCTGTAGCCAAGATTGGCGTAAGTAGTGCATTTTTCATTATATGTTTCACTACTAACATGTGTGATAAAATTAACCGTGATACAACGTTAAAATATTTCCAAAGATAAAATGTAGGGATAAAAATAATGCGTAAGCTACTAGAAGACATGATCGCCCATGCCGCGGGTCACCACCCGCCATGGAAACTAACTTGTTAGACGTGAAGGCAAAACGTTTACCCTTGGGACGGGATGAGAACGGAGATCAACAAGAAAAATATGACTGAACACGTGCTTGAAACTAGCAAGGCTAAAAAGACGCAATTGGTGGGGAAAGGAAAAAAATTCACGTCCCCAAGTTGACACAAGGTAAAGAAATCGACAAAAGGGACCTTAGCTATTATACGCAACAGTCATTTCTTGGACGCTTTTGCGATACTTAGTCCTTTTATTTGAATTCAGCGGCAAACGCATTACAGAAGATGCTCGAACATATTTTAAAAAAAAACAACTAACCTTGAAAAGTAACTTTTTCTTAATAATAATGTTAGGAATATAAAACCTAGCTGGCCTGATGGCCCATCTTGAGCAGTGAAATAATATGCTTTCATTTATACAGACGGATAGATAATAATGAAGATATTGACAAAAGACTGTGCTGTTCATATCAGCGAGCGACTGCATTGAAAAAAAATATGTCACTAAATTTTCAAAAATTGCGGCCTTGAGACTCAAGTGCTAAAATCTAGATTAATAAAAGAGAGGGGGAATTAGTGGAAAGTTGTGGCTAAAAATAACTCTAGAGGCAGATGCGTGTAGGAAATGCATGTATAAACAAGTGTGTTTTTGTAAAAAAAACGCAAGTAGAGACAGACGGACCAACAGACAATAATACATACTTGACTGAGGTATGACTGAATTGACTTTTGGTAGGAGGTTTGAAATTTGAAAAGGGGGAAAGGCGGTGATTGGCCACAGATAAACATATTATCGGCGCTCAGACGCGCATTTTTTGCCATTCATCATAAATTGTCCAGTAGTAGACACAGTAATTCTTCAGTGGTGTAATTCCCAGAAGCTAATTGAAATATTTAGAGGGACGCCATACTAGAGCCAGCAGCTCAGCTGAGTTTTGCTAGCATATAACTGTGTTCTCTATTCATAATTCTGGTAAGACTGAAAGTATTTCTTTGTATATTTTAATATTGTTTAATGTTTCGAGTGATTTGATACTGCCATATCAAAATCTATCCCTTACAACAAGTAAGGATTCGCTCTAGATCCCCAGCCCCAGTTCAGGGTCTAGAGACAAACAAAATACATAAACGCCAGCAAGGATTATGAAGGGCGGATCAAGTGTTGAGATCAGTGGAACATATCACCTATCCTATTCAATGGCAGGAAGCTAATGAACATATTTCAGAATATGTAGCCTTGGGGAACTTATACTATGTGAAACCAACTTGGTAAGATGTGCTGTATGGTCAGAGAGATCTGACCCCGTCTATGTGGTGTTGTTGTGTAGTGTTGTGTGTAGAAGTGGCTCAGGAGGTAGAGTTCTGACACATGACCCCATACTTTTATTTCAGAACTGTGAGTTTTTTATTTGGCACCAAAGTGGTGTCAAATGCTGTGTTGTAAAATACAAGTGAGGACCCGTGCAGTCTAATATTTTGGCAGAGCAGCCTTATATTGCCCCCAAGCACGGAGAGGTGGGGCCACCAGATTCCAGCACCAGAACTACTCAGTCAAAGATACGTGAGCGTCTGGCCTGCTGGACATTCACCAACTTATTTTCTAACTAACACACCCACTAGATTCCCATCAACTAGAACATACCATGTTGGGAAATAAACTTGTATTCCTCCCATCAGTAAATGGACAATGTTTGGTAGTCATAGACTGGGAGTGATGAAGCCACCCCAACAGCACATCCATTAATCGTTCTCCCAGATAAATTACAAATATAAACAGTAGTAATATTAACTAGTCTTGTAAAATACATATGTACACACCTTTCATTTATTATGCCATATATTCATGCATTTCATTCATAATTTCAAAACCTTTCATATGTTCTGACCAAAATAAAACCTTGATTCAGAACAAATAAACTTAAAGAAAATTAAAATCTTACAATTTTAAACAACTTGAGTTAGTTCAGTGTGTTATAAATTCTATTAATATTATTAGACTTATTAAATATCTGTGTGTGTGTGTGTGTATGTAATCTACCACAACACATTCCATATCAGTACCCTAGATTTTTAACGTAGCCACATTCATTAGTAAAAAAAGATATGTGTGAGGTCGTAAGTGGTAGCAAGAAGGGCCTTCTGTAAATTCACAGCTACATTTATCTCAGGAGCCTTCACAGCTGACCTCATGCATCACACTAGGTAATATCACAACCATACAGTACCATCAAAATCCACTACATATATTGGTGTCTCTTGTCCAGGGATAATTAGCTTAGCAGTAATAGTAGGATCTCCTGGTGGGAGAATTAAAATTATGGGGAACAAATTATAAAAATTAAAAGTGTCCCTTTAAATTAAAAGTGAAATTAAAAGTTGGTGAATCTTCACAGCCAGTGGTAATTAATTAGTTAACTGGCTAATTAGAATTATTTTAGACTATAGTAATTAGAATTACTTTAGTGGTTGGAATTTTATCTTGCTCATTGCTAAATTGTCTAAAAAGTATGGCGGAGCTGGCAAAGTTCAGATCAGCTGCTGTGCTAACGGCAAAGGATATGGGAATGGATGGTCAGGTTTTAATTCAATATGTAACGGCTGAATGTGATAAGTATATTGAACGGGAAGAAAGAAGATTAGAAAAAGAGGCTGAAAGAAAATTAGAGTCTGAAAGATTAGCTGAAGAGAAGAGGCTACAAATTGAGGCTGAGACTAAGAGGCTGCAGATTGAGGCTGACAAAGAGGCTAAAGCATTAGAGGCAGAAGAAAAACGACAGCAAAGGGAGGCAGAAGATAAAAAGGCCGAAAGGGAGGCAGAAGATAAAAAGGCCGAAACTGAGGCAGAAGATAAAAGATTGACTGCCGAAAGGGAGGCAGAAGATAGAAGGTTGCAAAGGGAGCACGAATTACGACTAAGGGAGCTGGAGTTACAAGGCCAGGCTCCTGAAAATGGTGCCAGCCCTTTTGCCTCAGATGCTACGCCCAGTCTGGGAGCCTCAACATCAGCTATGGGGTTTCATTTAGACCATTTTGTTGAAAAAGACGATGACATCGAGGTGTACCTCGGACGTTTTGAGTTATTAGCTACTACATATGGGTTAGAGAGAGAGAGAGAGGTGGAGTTTAAAGTTATCACAGGGACTGAGAGGTACTTCTTATGAAGTCTTCGCAAAAATGAACAGAGAAGACCAAGACAATTATGACATGTTAAAGCAGGCTTTGTTATTGAGGTACGAAAAAAAATGGTGAATTTTATCGTAAGAAATTTAGAAATGCCAAACTGTTGTCTGGGGAGACATACCACCAATTCTCTGCCAGACTGGAAACCTATTTGGAGAAATGGACTGCTCTGGGGAAGACCCAAGATCTTAAAGAAATGATCATGATTGAGCAATTGAGAGTCCATGGCTCCAGACATGAGAAAATTTCTCATGGAACAAGGTGCAGAGAAGTTGGGGGAGGTTTTAAATGTCGCTGAGAGGTATCAGGCAGCCCAGGCAGAGGTAAGTGGCTCTAAAAAGAAGCATATAGAAACTTTTAAAGCTCCACAGCCATTTAATAAATTTGAAAATAGAGAACAGGGTAATAAGGGCAGGACAAACTTTGAACGGCCAAGAAATGACTATCGAGACAGAAACTCACAGTTCAATGACCAAAAACCCAATGAAAGAAAACCGTTTAACCAAGGAAAAAGATGGTGTAAATGGTGCAAGAAAGATAACCATAACACCGAATTTTGTAGAAGGAAACCTTCAAACATTGCTGCAATGAAGTCGGGGACTCAAAGATTAAAGGTTAATCCTAATGGACAGCAGGAACCTTATCACCCCCCAGTTTGTGAGGATGTTATTTGTAATGGGGTCACCATAAGGTGCCTTTATGATACAGGTTTGGATTATGATTCAGTTGTGAAGTCTAGCCTAGTGGACCCAAGTCATTATACCACAGAAACAGTGGAAATACAAGGGGCGACTAAGGACATACCACTCATGACACTTCCCATCGCAAGGATAACGGTGAAAACTCGCTATGTGGAAGGAGAAATCAGAGCAGCAGTGATAGATGAACCAATCTACCCTCTGATATTGGGGTGTAGATACGTCTTCTTGGGGAATCCCGAGAGACCTGTGATCATGGCGACAGTGCAGACCAGGTCACAGAAGAAGGAGGAAGAAGGTGAACCTATAAATGCTCATCCAGAGGAGATGAGGAAAGCGCAGGCTGAGGATAGGACACTCAAGCCATGTTTTAAAAAATTGCCCAAATGCCACACACCTCCGAGCAAGGGGAATATTTTATGAAGAACAAACTATTATACAGGAAGGCCGGAACTGGAACAAATGGTCACAACCAGCTGGTTCTTCCCACTTCATATAGGGATAAAGTGATGGAACTCGGGCATGCAATTCCCTTCAGTGGTCACATGGGGATCAGCGCCACAGGACAGCGTATAGCTTGTCATTACTTCTGGCCAGGGATAACGGAGGATATAAAAAGATATGTCAAATCCTGCCCAGAATGTCAAAGGGTAGCTCCAAAGCATTGGACTGCTCCTGCAACTCTAGGGGAAATGCCCATAGTGGGAACACCTTTTGAGAGGGTTGCAGTGGATATTGTGGGACCTCTCACTCGGACCAAGAGGAGGAACAGTTACATCCTTACTCTGGTGGACACTTGTTCTATGTGGGGAGAGGCGGTAGCCCTGCCCATTATTGAGTTACTTCCCTTGAACTCCGCGGATAAATACATTTTACTGCGATTTATTCGTTGTTTGGGTAATAATAGATTGTTCTTGCTTCAGAATATCTATGGCCTGAATTTATGTGTATTGTTTGTCTGAGTAGGACAAGTCTGTCTTATATCTGTATATCTTTACATATCTAAGTCGAACTATATGTTCTGTTGTCTCTAGAGAGGTCAAAGGCTATTCGGCGGATGTGTCGCTTGAGTGGGTGTGATTTGGCTTCGTCCTGATAGGGACTGTGTGTGTTTTGCTATGTCGGCTTGATGCCTTGAAAAAGTGATCTCAGTGGTTTTGGGGAAAGTGATAGTCGTCTAGACCTATCGTGTATGCTTTACCCCAGTGTTTATTCATCTTGCCAAGGAATGGCAGTTTCATATTCCCTCTACCAAGGTAATCAAAGATACTCTTATGAACTCTCGATCGAAGCCACCATTGTCGATAATTACGATTTGAATGTTTAAGAGAATATATTTGACTCGATGAAAAACGACTTCGATTCCTAGCAGCACTATATTCTGTAGAATGCAGTCTATTGTTCATGACCAAATCTACAGAGCAACGAAATGTTGTATGAATGACTAACTTTAGAACAGATTCATTATCTGTATTCAAACGTGAGTGACAGTTCACGAGTGGAGCCATCTTGGAACCAAAACATGTAGGACTTTCAAGAAGAGAAAAGGGATGCCCGTATTATCGCTTGATCAGTCCAGAGATCACTGCTACACATGAGAACCCATTGTTAGCGGTTCAATATTATTATATGGAAAAAAAATATGTGCTGAACATTATGTTGAAGAATCGTTGCTAAACGAGATTAGGTTTAGAAGTCATCTGAAATATTGTTTACAAGCTGACGTGCTCAGTCAGTGACGTCAGATGATATATGTATGGGCGATACTGAGTGCTTGGCTATTGACAGTCCATTATACCATTATTCTACATGAGTGCCCATGTAACATTGCAAGACCATTTGTCCACTGTACTATGATGTATTATGGCAACCTGTGATTTGTCACTATCTGTGCTGTCGAGTGTGTACGTCCAATTAAACTTTAGAAAAGGTACACAGTCGTTGGTGTCGATGACTTCCGGTCATACATGAGTGTGAGAAGAGAACATTTGTCAACAACACGAACCCTTATCATCATTCGCACATTATACACTCCATCCATGTCTACACAACACTGCGTAGGTCAAGTTGACATTCCATACACTACAGTGGGGCAGGCAACACCATAGGGATCTTGTCAACTGATGATGATAGACGCCTGTCTTCCCGCCTAGGAGTGTTCTGGTGTACTTTATCAACATATATTATATCCAACTAAATATCAACTTTATCAACTGGTGGACCAGCTTTCTGGGTTTGACCTCGCAGAAATTCAGAAGTCAACAGATTACCGATACCAGACCGTTTCCTGTGGCTGATACGACACACTTGCAGTATTGGTTTGCTCTTTGTCAACGCTTCGTCACGTGACCTGTCAAGTGAATGCAGTATGTAGGTCAGCGTTGTTGACATTTTTTACATTAGACATTATAGAGTTTCACAGAACAGTTGGATCAATTCTTGTCAGTGTTAACAGAAAGACAGTATTTGTGAACTAAGAAGTCCTGGTTTCATCGATGGATCTTCTTGTTTGCCATATATGAACTTTAATATTTAAGGCCAGAATGTTTAATTGAATAAAGTGGCAGTTTGTTTGTTTTCATGAAAAATAACTTTGCCATTACTGTAAGACTGAGCCTATTTTGCAACACATACTATCATACACATAATTTATATATATTTATGTTTACATGTTATTTGTTTGTATAGTATGTTAGTTTCTATGTCAGCGGGTTGTGTTTAAGGTTGGGCGGCGTCCTCACAACAGAGTATCCCACGTCATAGAGGGTCCGTTGTGGGCGTTTTCTATAGGTGCAATTTTCTTGATTGAAAATTTGCTGCGACAACTGTTGCTTTTGTGTTAGCTGTGAAGTCTGTAATTATTGTTATTTTTGTAATATTTCTTTGTTCTTTAGTTTTGTTTTGATTTGTTTGTAATTTGTTGGTCTAACCTTTTCTATCTTTCAGTTCTATTCATAATTTATATTCATATATTGTGACGTCATTTGTGTTGTTATTCTTTGCAGATTCAGTGATTATCTTCATTGATTTCCCTATTTGATTTATTTTGATTTCTGCAAACGTTCTTGTATTGTCAGTCCTATTTGTACTTTATGTATTCTGTTGGTTGACATATGTTTTATATGGGTATATTTCATAAGACACAATTGCCTGTGCACTGCACTTGGATTATGGTATAGACCAGTACCTGATTATTATTACTATTATACAAGACCTTATTAAAGGCTTGTGACCCACAGATATTGGGATAGTATACTGATTAATCAGGTCATTGAGAACTTGGGGTATTATTATTGATTCAGGTGATTAGTATTATTGTTAGGCATCATGTCTACTTTAGATTATTTCATTACACAAGGGAAAGCTCTTGATAAGACTGGTCAACAATTAGAACAATGGGCAGTTGCTCAATATGACAAAGCATTAGCTGCAGAAGAGAAAAGATTAGCTGCAGAAGAGAAAAGATTAGCTGCAGAAGAAAGAAAAGCTATGGCGGAAGAGAAAAGATTAGAAAAAGAAGCTGAGGCTGCTGCTGAACAAAAGAAATTGCAGATGCAGGTAGAGGAAAGGAGATTTGAAGCTGAACAAAAAAAATTGGAAAGAGAAGCTGCGGCTGAACAAAAAAGATTAGACAGTGAAGCTGAACAAAAAAGATTAGACAGGGAAGCTGAACAAAAAAAATTGGAAAGAGAAGCTGCGGCTGAACAAAAAAGATTAGACAGTGAAGCTGAACAAAAAAAATTGGAAAGAGAAGCTGCGGCTGAACAAAAAAGATTAGACAGGGAGGCTGAACAAAAAAGATTAGATGCTGAAGAGAAAAAAGCAATAAGAGAACATGAATTTGAGTTGGAGAAATTGAGATTGACAAGTATGAGTAATGTTAATCAGGCATCTAGTGGTAATGGTAAACCTTCTACTTACAAGGTTAAGGTTCCACCGTTCAATCAGTCCAGTGACGATATTACATTCTGGCTGGATAGATTTGAACGTTCTTGTCGTACACATAATGTGGATAAATCACAATACGCTAATCAATTATCAGAAAACTTGAAAGGTGAATCTTTGACTAGATTATGCCTTGTAGGAGAAGCAGATAAGGATAATTATGATGTCATTAGGGCGGCTTTGATAAAAAAATATCAGCTAAGTGAGGAAGGCTATCGCCTTTTATTTAAGACGATGGTACCTGAGACGGGGGTAGAATTCTCAGAATTCACTGCAAAGGCACGTCTCACAGTTGATCGTTGGATTGAGCTTTCCAAAACAGAAAAAACGTATGAAGGACTTATGGATTTGTTGCTCAGAGATAAGATTATGTCATGTGTGAACAAACCTTTCCTTGAATTTATACATGAGCGTAAACCTAAATCTCTAAAAGAAATGGAAGAATATTGTTCCCAATATGTCACTGCACACCCCGACGTGACTTTTGGCAACACTAAGATTAAGGAGAGTATGCCAGTTGCTTCAGCAACACCATACAATCCCAATTATTCACACAGATTTCAGGGACCTCAAAACAGATTTGATAAAAAAGGTAACCATAATAGTTATCAAAACCAAGGTAACCAATCATTTCAGGGTTCTTCTTCAAAGAACTGGAGACGACCTGATAGCTCTCGACACAGGGGTGGTCATAATTATAGGAATTTCCGTAGAGGAAGTAATTATAGAAACTATCAGGGTTATCCGTCTTGGAGTCAACAAGATCATAATTACAGAGATACTCATTATAATGAATATGATAATGGTAACCAAGGGTACTATGACTCAAACCCAAATAGGGGTTACAATAGAGGTAACAATAACTACAGAGGTGATAATAACCGAGGTAGATCTCAATACAAAAGACATAAACCACATTTTCAGGCAAACTCTGCACAACAAGAGTCCCATGAAGCCTATAAACAGAGTAAAGATAATAATGATGCTAGTAATATGGCATGTGCCGCTTTTGATTTTGGGAGAGCATCTCAGTGCCCCCAATGCAAAACGTTATTTGAGCCAACCACAGTGACTACTTTAAGCTGTGGCCATCCTCTTCCTGCTCTTCCAGCATCAGTCGCGCATGATGGAAGAGGGTCTCTTGTCTTACATAAGGGTTTAGTGAATAACAATCCAGTCTCTGTGCTATTTGATTCTGGATGCACCACAATTGGTGTTAGGCAGTCACTCGTAGATCCTTCCCGTGCCACTGGACAAGTAGTCAAATGTGTAACATTTGGCGGCACATTAGAGAAATACTCTACCGCTATCATTAGGATTGCTACTCCTTTCTTTACAGGAGATGTACACGCATGTCTTCTTCCGAATCCGATCGCTGACCTCATCATCGGTCGCATTCATGGAGTCAAGGAATGCACTCCGCAACAAATTTCCACGTGGGAAAGGCAAAACATGCAGATTGCTAACGCTGTAGTCACTAGAGCTCAGGCTCTTAATGTGCCTCAAACTTCATCTACTGAAGATAATGAAGTGCATAACCAAGATAATCCCTTGGTAATTTCTCGTGACTCGTTTATAAAACAGCAAGAAGATGATCCCACTCTGAAGAAATTCTTCATTCTTGCAACTAAAGGTGATCCGAATAAGGACACAAGTCGTAAATCGTGGATTACAAAGAAGAATGGCGTACTTGTACGTATGGTTCAAGACTCCATTACGTCAAGTCATTCTCAAATCCTGGTTCCCAAGAATTTGAGAGTTAAAATTTTGCAGCACGCTCACGACTCTCAGTGTGCTGGACACATGGGTTTTTCCCGTACTAAGTCAAGAGTCCTTGCGGCTTTCTTTTGGCCATTGGTAAACAAGGACATACGGATTTATTGTCGATCTTGTAAAGTATGTCAGGAAGTTAAATCCAAAGGTCCACGGCATGCTGCACCCATTCAGGCGGCGGACATTCCTATTCGGCCGTTTCAAAAAATGGCCATAGACATTATTGGTCCATTTAAGATCAAGTCTGCCAGAGGACATCAGTTTATCTTGACGTGTGTTGATATGTGCACACGTTGGCCAGAGGCTATTCCTCTGAAGAGCATTACTACTGCTGATATTGCAGATGCTCTTTGGCTTATATTTTCTCGTCTGGGGTTCCCCGGAGAGATATTGTCAGACCATGGCACCCAACTAATATCAGATACCATGTCTCAAGTAATGTCTACCCTGCAGATAGATAGATCTTTAAGTAGTATCTACCATCCAATGTCTAATGGTATGGTCGAACGCCTTAATAGAACACTTAAAAACTTACTGGGGAAGATAACTGAGGATCATCCTCAAGACTGGGACAGAGTTTTACCTGCGGCCCTCTTCGCTTACAGAGAGGTACCCAATGAACATACGGGATTTTCTCCCTTTGAACTCGTCTTTGGCGCGCGTCCGCGTGGCCCTATGTCGTTGCTTCACGATCTCATAACATCTGACAATATTGACGATGACACAAAGTCATCCTACGAATATGTCATCGCGTTGAGACAAAAGATTATCGAAGCATGCAAATTAGCAACTTCTTCTTCTGAATTTGCGAAACAGAAGGCAAGGCAATTTGCCAATAAGAAGAGATGCTTACGACAACTTTGTCCTGGTGACAAAGCATTTGTATTACTACCTTGTAGGGAAAACAGATTACTTATTTCTTGGAAAGGTCCGTACGATATAATATCGAAAATTTCCGATGTCGACTATATTGTCGATATTGATGGGAAGCATAAAACCTTCCACATCAATATGCTTACTGAATTCCATGAACGTCCGGATTATTTGCAACCCATTTTCCAAGCAACGGACAATTCTCCAGTACCACATGGTCATTACTCATCACTGTCCGTGATACAGGATGAGGAAACAAGTTTTTCAGATGTAAATCTTCCTCTTCCAATGATCCCACTTCATTCCAGTGAATCATGGAAGAACGTTACTGTCTCTCCTGATTTGTCTCTAGGAGAACAGCGACAAGTTTCAACTATGTTGCAAACATTTCAGGATGTACTCACTGACATCCCTGGACAAACTAATGTCATTCAACATGACATTGTGCTAACTGACCATACTCCTATTAGGGTTAGACCTTATCCTATACCTATACATTTCCAAGCACAGGTCGAGAAAGAGTTGGATGTGATGATAGATTTGAAAATAATCGAACCATCCACCTCTGCGTATTCTTCGCCGATGGTTATTGTGCGTAAAAAAGACAATAACATACGTCTTTGCGTTGACTATCGAAAATTGAATCAAGTAACGAAGTTCGATGCCGAACCTATGCCTTTACTGGAAGAGCTACTTACTCGACTCTCCAAATCTCATTTTTTCACTAAACTTGATTTGTCTAAGGGATATTGGCAAGTTCCTTTATCTGAACGCGCCAAACCTCTCACGGCTTTTTCAACACCTAGAGGTTTGTTCCAATGGAATTTTATGCCTTTCGGTCTTATGAACGCACCAGCTACGTTCGTACGCATGATGCGCCGAATCCTATCTTATCGGTCAGATGTCATTGCATATCTAGACGACATCTGTCTTTTCAGCGATACTTGGGAAGATCACTATTCAGGGTTAGATGAATTGCTGTCTACTTTGCGTGAGCACAACCTGACAGCGAAACCCTCTAAAGCCTATATTGGTTTTAGCGAAATTTCTTTCCTAGGCCACCGAGTTGGTCATGGTTTCCTAAAGACAGAGGACCATAATACTAGTAAGATACTTAACATCTCAATCCCTAAGACTAAAAAACAGGTGAGAAGTCTGTTAGGTCTTATTCAATTTTATGGCAGATTCATTCAGAATCTATCCTCTATCATGGCACCTCTCTCAACACTTCTAAAGAAAGGTTCGCCTAATGTGGTCCACTGGTCTCAGGAATGCCAATGCTCTCTGGATAAGATTAAAACACTGTTTTCAACACCACCTATTTTAGTGCTACCCACTAAAGATAAGACATTCGTTCTTCGTAGTGACGCTTCATCCACTGGGATTGGAGCGGCACTAATGCAAGAGTACTCTGGAACTCTGCATCCTGTAATGTATATTTCCAGAAAACTTAATGCGGCAGAAAGGAATTATTCGGTTTTAGACCGTGAGCTATTAGCTATGGTTTGGTCGATCCTCAAACTACAGAGATTCCTTCTAGGCGCACATTTCATAGTAGAAACAGACCAAAAAGCTCTTACTGCTATACAGAGTAAGAATTTGAAGAGCTCGAGGTCTACTCGATATGCAATTGCTCTTCAACCTTTTCATTTCTCTGTGCGAGCTATTCGGGGATCAGATAATGTGATGGCAGACATTCTGTCAAGATGCCCACATGATTCCACATAACTATTAGGGCTTAGACTTCTTGATATGTCTAGTTCTATAGTAGTTCCTTTTCTATATCATGATAGATACACATTTGTAATTTAATAATATAATGATTGTATCACTACATAGCGGTTCATGTATGTTTATTCACCGCTGTGCTTTGATGATTTTTTCTTCATAAATCATAAATTTAAGATATCTAATACGTAGTGATGATATGAATTTTTTAGGCATTGTGTAATTGCCAGAATTGTATTATACTTTGATGACACCTTCCTGGAAAAATATACTTGTAGAGAAATAATTTCTCTCAGTTTATGAGACACATTCTCACCAGTCGCTCCATAAGTCGACTAGCCTCATATTAGGCGTTATAGGTATTCCTGATATTTTCATCTGCGCATTATTCATGCGTTGTGAGCCTATTGTACGTTGCTCCTAGATGTATTTCAAAAAAAAAAAAAAAAAATGTTCCATTTTTTTTTTTCCCGGGAGGTGTGGTAAGACTGTTACGTGCAGTCTTTGATATCTTACAATATTATACATAGGTAATTTTTTAGTGCTTAAGGGAAAGTCATTATTGAGTTACTTCCCTTGAACTCCGCGGATAAATACATTTTACTGCGATTTATTCGTTGTTTGGGTAATAATAGATTGTTCTTGCTTCAGAATATCTATGGCCTGAATTTATGTGTATTGTTTGTCTGAGTAGGACAAGTCTGTCTTATATCTGTATATCTTTACATATCTAAGTCGAACTATATGTTCTGTTGTCTCTAGAGAGGTCAAAGGCTATTCGGCGGATGTGTCGCTTGAGTGGGTGTGATTTGGCTTCGTCCTGATAGGGACTGTGTGTGTTTTGCTATGTCGGCTTGATGCCTTGAAAAAGTGATCTCAGTGGTTTTGGGGAAAGTGATAGTCGTCTAGACCTATCGTGTATGCTTTACCCCAGTGTTTATTCATCTTGCCAAGGAATGGCAGTTTCATATTCCCTCTACCAAGGTAATCAAAGATACTCTTATGAACTCTCGATCGAAGCCACCATTGTCGATAATTACGATTTGAATGTTTAAGAGAATATATTTGACTCGATGAAAAACGACTTCGATTCCTAGCAGCACTATATTCTGTAGAATGCAGTCTATTGTTCATGACCAAATCTACAGAGCAACGAAATGTTGTATGAATGACTAACTTTAGAACAGATTCATTATCTGTATTCAAACGTGAGTGACAGTTCACGAGTGGAGCCATCTTGGAACCAAAACATGTAGGACTTTCAAGAAGAGAAAAGGGATGCCCGTATTATCGCTTGATCAGTCCAGAGATCACTGCTACACATGAGAACCCATTGTTAGCGGTTCAATATTATTATATGGAAAAATATGTGCTGAACATTATGTTGAAGAATCGTTGCTAAACGAGATTAGGTTTAGAAGTCATCTGAAATATTGTTTACAAGCTGACGTGCTCAGTCAGTGACGTCAGATGATATATGTATGGGCGATACTGAGTGCTTGGCTATTGACAGTCCATTATACCATTATTCTACATGAGTGCCCATGTAACATTGCAAGACCATTTGTCCACTGTACTATGATGTATTATGGCAACCTGTGATTTGTCACTATCTGTGCTGTCGAGTGTGTACGTCCAATTAAACTTTAGAAAAGGTACACAGTCGTTGGTGTCGATGACTTCCGGTCATACATGAGTGTGAGAAGAGAACATTTGTCAACAACACGAACCCTTATCATCATTCGCACATTATACACTCCATCCATGTCTACAAAACACTGCGTAGGTCAAGTTGACATTCCATACACTACAGTGGGGCAGGCAACACCATAGGGATCTTGTCAACTGATGATGATAGACGCCTGTCTTCCCGCCTAGGAGTGTTCTGGTGTACTTTATCAACATATATTATATCCAACTAAATATGACCTGGACAGATGAGAAGGCGGAAGAGACTGTTACCTCATCTTATCAATACGTGAACGAACTGACCACTCGTCTGAAAGCTGGATGGAAACTGGCAAATGATAATTTGAAACAAGCCAGGAAGAAACATGCAGCATATTTTAATAGGAAGGCAAAGGACAGAGAACTAGCTGTGGGAGAGAAGGTGCTTCTTCTACTACCCGGCAGCCAGAATAAATTACAAATTGGATGGCAAGGTCCATATACGGTTCTAGAGAAGGTGTCTAGAACAAACTATAAAATTGACAAAAAGGGGAAGGAGAAAGTTTATCATGTAAACCTGTTAAAGAAGTATCTGGACAGACCACTCCAGGAAAGCACCCCCTTACTGACCTTGGCTATCGCAACTCAAATGCAAAAGGAACCACTCACCTCACATGATAACCCATTACATCCTTGTGAAACAGCAGCACAGGTAAAAGTCAGTAAGCACCTGACTAAAAACCAGAGGGGAGAGTTCAACAGGTTCTGGAGGAACATACAGATGTATTAACAGATAAACCAGGCCATACAAATTTGCTACAGTATGACATGAAACTGGTAGACTCAAACCCAATCTGTATGAGAGCCTATTCTATTCCGTTCGCGAAGGAGAAGGCATTGAAGGAAGAAAGAGATTATTTGTTGAAGGAGGGGATTATTTCACACAGTGAATCATCTTTTAGCTCCAGTGTCGTTTTGTTGAGGAAACCGTCTGGGGAACACAGACTGTGCATAGATTACAGGAAACTGAATGCTGTCACAGAAGGACAAGTGGATCCATTACCAGACACAAAACAGTTATTTGCCAGATTAAACAAGGCAAAATACTTTTCAAAGGTGGATCTTAGTAAAGGCTATTACCAAATTCCAGTGAAGCATGAAGTGAGACATTATTTGGCTTCTAGCACCTCGGAAGGACATTATGAATTCAACATGCTACCATTCGGATTGAAAAATGCTCCGAGTGTATTTTCAAGGATGATGCGCAAATTGTTGGATCCCCTGAATAACCCATGTATCACGAATTTCATGGATGATATTCTCGTCGCCACAGAGACATTTGAAGAACACATTGACGCTCTAAAAATGTTATTTAATAGGCTTAGGGAGGCGAACATAACTGCTAGGCCAACAAAATGTTGTATTGGATGCAAAGAGTTGGAATTCTTGGGACACACTGTATATCAGGGTAACATGACCCCTGATCCCAAGAACTTGGGAAAAACTGCAGAGAGCACCTAGACCACAAACAAAAAAGGACGTGCGATCATTCGTGTCGTTATGCGGATTTTATCAAAAATACATCAAAGATTTTAACTCTGTTTGTGCTCCTCTGACTGATCTGACTCGCAAGGGACTTCCAGATAAAATTATTTGGACTGCGCAAAGTGAATTAGTGTTCCAAGACTTAAAGGAAAAACTCACTAGCAAGCCTATTCTCAAACTGCCTGATTTGACACAGGACTTTTTCGTAAGAACAGATGCTAGTAATGTAGGACTCGGGGCGGCTTTGTTGCAAAGATCATCTTCACCTGATGGGGAATTGAACCCACTCGCTTATGCAAGCCGCAAATTGAATAAGGCGGAACAAGGATATTCCACAAGCGAAAAAGAATGTTTAGCGTTAATCTGGGCAATAAAGAAGTTTCAAATCTATCTGTATGGTAGGACTTTTGTGGTCCAGACGGATCATCAGCCCCTCGTATTCTTATCTCAGGCTAAGCATGAAAACGCAAGATTGCTGAGGTGGTCTTTATTGCTTCAACCTTATCAGTTTAGTATCCAATATATCCCAGGCAAATTGAATGTCGGTGCAGATTTCCTCAGTCGGCACCCCTGTGATCAAAATTAGAGTAGTGGCAGGCATGAGGAGTAATTTTATCTATGTGTATCACTGGTTTTGGAACTTGCCGTAGGCATGTTTTCAAGTGGGGAGATGTGTGATAAAATTAACCGTGATACAACGTTAAAATATCTCCAAAGATAAAATGTAGGGATAAAAATAATGCGTAAGCTACTAGAAGACATGATCGCCCATGCCGCGGGTCACCACCCGCCATGGAAACTAACTTGTTAGACGTGAAGGCAAAACGTTTACCCTTGGGACGGGATGAGAACGGAGATCAACAAGAAAAATATGACTGAACACGTGCTTAAAACTAGCAAGGCTAAAAAAGACGCAATTGGTGGGGAAAGGAAAAAAATTCACGTCCCCAAGTTGACACAAGGTAAAGAAATGGACAAAAGGGACCTTAGCTATTATACGCAACAGTCATTTCTTGGACGCTTTTACGATACTTAGTCCTTTTATTTGAATTCAGCGGCAAACGCATTACAGAAGATGCTCGAACATATTTCAAAAAAACAACTAACCTTGAAATGTAACTTTTTCTTAATAATAATGTTAGGAATATAAAACCTAGCTGGCCTGATGGCCCATCTTGAGCAGAGAAATAATATGCTTTCATTTATACAGACAGATAGATAATAATGAAGATATTGACAAAAGACTGTGTTGTTCATATCAGCGAGCGACTGCATTGAGAAAAAAAAATATGTCACTAAATTTTCAAAAATTGCGGCCTTGAGACTCAAGTGCTAAAATCTAGATGAATGAAAGAGAGGGGGAATTAGTGGAAAGTTGTGGCTAAAAATAACTCTAGGGGCAGATTCGTGTAGGAAATGCATGTATAAACAAGTGTGTTTTTGTAAAAAAACGCAAGTAGAGACAGACGGACCAACAGACAATAATACATACTTGACTGAGGTATGACTGAATTGACTTTTGGTAGGAGGTTTGAAATTTGAAAAGGGGGAAAGGCGGTGATTGGCCACAGATAAACATATTATCGGCGCTCAGACGCGCATTTTTGCCATTCATCATAAATTGTCCAGTAGTAGACACAGTAATTCTTCAGTGGTGTAATTCCCAGAAGCTAATTGCAATATTTAGAGGGACGCCATACTAGAGCCAGCAGCTCAGCTGAGTTTTGCTAGCATATAACTGTGTTCTCTATTCATAATTCTGGTAAGACTGAAAGTATTTCTTTGTATATTTTAATATTTGTTTAATGTTTCGAGTGATTTGATACTGCCATATCAAAATCTATCCCTTACAACAAGTAAGGATTCGCTCTAGATCCCCAGCCCCAGTTCAGGGTCTAGAGACAAACAAAATACATAAACGCCAGCAAGGATTATGAAGGGCGGATCAAGTGTTGAGATCAGTGGAACATATCACCTATCCTATTCAATGGCAGGAAGCTAATGAACATATTTCAGAATATGTAGTCTTGGGGAACTTATACTATGTGAAACCAACTTGGTAAGATGTGCTGTATGGTCAGAGAGATCTGACCCCGTCTATGTGGTGTTGTTGTGTAGTGTTGTGTGTAGAAGTGGCTCAGGAGGTAGAGTTCTGACACATGACCCCATACTTTTTTTTCAAACCGGAGAGGGTTTTATTTGGCACCAAAGTGGTGCCAAATGCTGTGTTGTAAAATACAAGCGAGGACCCGTGCAGTCTAATATTTTGGCAGAGCAGCCTTATATTGCCCCCAAGCACGGAGAGGTGGGGCCACCAGATTCCAGCACCAGAACTACTCAGTCAAAGATACGTGAGCGTCTGGCCTGCTGGACATTCACCAACTTATTTTCTAACTAACACACCAACTAGATTCCCATCAACTAGAACATACCATGTTGGGAAATAAACTTGTATTCCTCCCATCAGTAAATGGACAATGTTTGGTAGTCATAGACTGGGAGTGATGAAGCCATCCCAACAGCACATCCATTAATCGTTCTCCCAGATAAATTACAAATATAAACAGTAGTAATATTAACTAGTCTTGTAAAATACATATGTACACACCTTTCATTTATTATGCCATATATTCATGCATTTCATTCATAATTTCAAAACCTTTTATATGTTCTGACCAAAATAAAACCTTGGTTCAGAACAAATAAACTTAAAGAAAATTTAAATATCAAAATTTTAAACAGCTTGAGTTAGTTCAGTGTGTTATAAATTCTATTAATATTATTAGACTTATTAAATATCTGTGTGTGTGTGTGTATGTAATCTACCACAACACATTCCATATCAGTACCCTAGATTTTTAACGTCTTCTTCTTCTTCTTCCGTCCTTAGCCAACGACTAGCAAAGCAGTCAGTGGCCATTACGCCTAATGGCGTCTTTAGGGCATCGACAAATCAATCCGTTTATCGTTGTTTCCGTAATCAAAGTGACTGGCAAACGGCTGATCAGCCCGTTGGGAGATTTTTAACGTAGCCACATTCATTAGTAAAAAAGATATGTGTGAGGTCGTAAGTGGTAGCAAGAAGGGCCTTCTGTAAATTCACAGCTACATTTATCTCAGGAGCCTTCACAGCTGACCTCATGCATCACACTAGGTAATATCACAACCATACAGTACCATCAAAATCCACTACAACATGTGAACTACCATATATATATATATATATATATATATATATATATATATATATATATATATATATAATATATATATATATATATATATATATATATATAGTATATATATATATATATATATATATATATATATATATATATATATATATATATATATATATATATATATATATATATATATATATATTTATATATATTTATATATATATATTTATATATTTATATATTTATATATTTATATATTTATATATTTATATATATATATTTATATATATATATATTTATATATATATATTTATATATTTATATATTTATATATTTATATATTTATATATTTATATATTTATATATTTATATATTTATTTATAGCTGCGGTATGGCAGCTTGTGTACCCTGACAATCCCCAGAGCTATGCCAGTGGGAGATTTACTCCTGGTAGGTTCAACCAAGCTGGACTGGTCTGCGTGGGTAGGGGTGTCGTAGATTTTCGATAGGGAAATTAAGACTTGGGTTGGTCCCTTCTGAATAGTTTAGAATGAGTGATAGTTACAGTGAGATGTGATATTAGAATTAGAGTTCCACGAGTGAGATGGTAGACTGTGATAGAGGCTGTCTCTGAGATCGATAAAGTCTTCTCTCTCTCTGCCTATCTTCTACGACAGCTTTAGAGAAGTCAGACAGTCTAAACACATATATATATTAATATATCTCTACCCACTCACGTGCACGCACATACAAGTGACGACAGTTAGACACACAGACGTGGGAACAACTATAACAATGATTATATAGATATTATGTTAACGAACTGACCACCACACTGAAATAAATGTAGGTATAGTTTAATTATCATAGTAAACTTACATCACAACATATAAAATACATCAAAAGCATACACATATAGTCATAAAAATCAAGGAATGCTACAATAGTGATAGACACGTGTGTATGGTCCTCCCCTGGATATATATATAGCTCACAGTCCCGTTAGAAGAAAAGTGATAACCCCAAAGAGTTACAGATGCATATGATTGAGTCTATGGTTTCTCCTTTTTTAAGGTATGGACAGACTTGATACTCTGCTTTATTCTAGGGGTAAATATTGTAAGCAATAACTTGCATAAAGGAATTCAGGCAGAAAAATGAGTGCCACATTACAACAATTAAGAAATCACTCAGTCCTGCATTCACTCTATTCATTCAGCAGTGATCACGTGCAGTTGCTCATACTCACAGCTTTGGTAGCCACTTCTGGGAAATACAATTTTTCAGGACATTTACCTACAGAATCGTCAATGGCAGCCTTGACCAAGAAATCCCCAGTTCCAAAAAGACGGGTTGAATTCTCTGCTTCAGGGAACTATTCCTTGGGGGGAAGGGGGTGCTTATTTGTCGAATGTCTGTTTAAGTCACATAAAATTTTCCAGGTACAAACGTTAATAGCAAGCACAGTGTCACTAGCTTAGTTTCTAGAAATAAGGAATGTCAGGTCGGTGGGTTCTTTCAGGCTAGGACTATAATCGGTCACCACATCACTTGTCAAACTCCGTCGGAATGTTACTGACGTTAATAAGTTACTTGCAACACAGGCTAAAAATGTACTAGAGTTTTTCTCAGGAAGAATTTAATATGGCGCGATAGGCCTGTTTCTTCATTTATCCTTTAAAGTACTTATAAAGATTTTGCACCAAGTCGCTCTAAGGAAAATGGGTTAGTTCTTCACAGGTATTTACTCTGTACTAACGCTGGCAAAGATTGGGTCACCCCAGTATTCACTCCACACACAGAACTACAGACTAAACCATGAACTAGAATACTGCAATCTAATGGTAGTCTAGAACTCGGCAAAATGGCCAAGAAACTCAGACTTCGCCAAAACACAGATATTTGATCTAGCACAGCGATCTGTCTACTGCAACATTTTAGGAGTCAGAATGAAAATAAAGTTTAACATTCTGGTTATATCTATTACCAGACAAAGGGGTCCCAACTTTATTTCGCCAAACGAAATAATCTCCCCTTTCGGTCTAAAACACCTTACATCAACTAGAAGACTACCATGAACTGACACTCGTGCGTTTTCACACCTCCCGCTGACCAGGCCAACCGTGAGTGCCTTGTCAGCTGGGATTTCCAGACAAATGTCCCAAACTGCGCTGAGGAGATGTCGGCTATCGCGCCTCACTGAGCGCTCAGCCGACGCAACTCGTTGTGGCAGGTGAAAATGCAGACAACTTTGTCGCCTATAGGTCTGGCGAAAGCGAATATTCACAGTGTATTTCGTCTGGTGCAGGGAATGCTGTAGACATATGTCTGCTCCTATGTCTGGCCAGACGAATATATTCACAGTTTCGTCCACTGACACCTAATGCAATAGAATGCATTTTAACGCTCTCTCTCTCTCTCTCTCTCTCTGACACGTTATGTCATAAATGCGTTTACCAGTATGAGAAAGAAAACGGTAAAGTTGAGAATGGGGAAGAAAAACATTTCTCGCAAACGAATGGATGCGAAAAATACAGGAAAAAGGTAAAGAGTGATAATAAAATAGAGGATACGGGTGAAAAAAAAAGAAGAGGATATAGGCAATTTATGATCAATAAACTCTCTGTGACAAGGGTCAGACAAAAGCTGGTACCCTGGTCCTCCAGGTTGGGGTTTTTTAGCACAGGGCCGAAACCCCTGTCTATGTAAAAAATCAATCGCACATGTTACGGAATCGGCAACAAATGAAAATACGTTGATGCGGGACGGACATCCGGAGTCTCAGGCTCGTATGACTGACGGTGGTGAAAGCCGAAAGGAAGCCATTGGCATGAAAACGGATGCCCTGACCGCAAAACACGAAACCAGAATTGGTTTTTGGAACGTAAGAACTGTGAATGAGGCAGGAAAGCTGAGACAAATCACAGCAGAGATGAGGAATTACAAATTACATATCCTGGGAATAAGCGAGAGCAGATGGACAGGGATGGGGAGAATAAAAACAGCTACAGGGAAAACAGTACTTTATTCTGGTAGAGAGAATGGTCAGCACAACGAAGGTGTAGCCATTATCCTGAAGAAAGGAATGGAAAGGTCTTTACTGGAATGGAAACCCATTAACAGACTGATAAGAGCAAGACTGAGAGGAGATTCACCAACACCACAATTATACAATGCTATGCACCAACAAACGACAGCGATGAAGAGATCAAGGACGAGTTCTATGAACAGGTACAAAAGGAAATGGACACTGTACCCAGGTACGATATTATTATAGTAATGGGAGATCTAAATGCGAAAGTTGGAACACACAATAATTATAACGAAAGAGTAATGGGGAAATGCGGCAGTGGAACAGTAAATGAGAATGGGGACAAATTAATAAGCTTCTGCAGTATTAACAACCTGGTCATTGGAGGAACACTTTTTCAACACAAAGAAGTGCACAAGTTAACATGGGAATCACCAAACGGACGAGACAGAAACCAGAAAGATCACATAATGATCAATGGCAGATGGAGACATGCACTACAAGACGTGAAAGTAAGAAGAGGCGCAGATGTGGGAAGTGATCATCACCTAGTAGTAGCAAGACTGAAGGTGAAACTCAGAGCTGCTGGACCAGTTGCAGTCAAACAGAAAAGATATAACATCATGAAACATAAGCACCCCCTCACAAGAAAAGCGTTCGCGGTCGACGTAAAGAGACGATATCAGATTACCAAAAGCCAGGAAAGAACAGAGAACGTTCATGTCGACCAGAAATTCAACACCATCTCAACAATATACAAGGAAAGCAGCAAGTCATGCTTGGGATTCCAGGAAAGAAAGTTCCAAGACTGGATAACACCAGAAACGCTAAACATCATAGCAAAGAGAAAGGAAATGAAAACTCCCAGGTTAAAGGCAATATAAAGTGAACAGTGCAGTCAGCTGGACAAGGAAGTAAAACGTCAAACCCGAGCTAACAAAAGGACATTCCTGGATGACCTTGCAAGACAGGTAGAAGAGGCAGCACTGAGAAATGAACAAAGCACAGTTTATAAAATAACTAAAACTATCAGTGGAAAACGAGGTGCAAACAACATAACGTTAGTAAAAGACAAGCAAGGAAAACTCATCACCACAGCACAGGGGAAGGAAACAAGATGGGCAGAGCACTTCAGAGAAACACTGAATAAGGAACCACCAGAGACTCAGATGAATGTTCCTGAGGCTGAAAGTGACTTAGACGTAAATACAGACATTCCACAAAAAGAAGAAATCATCACAGCTATCAAAGGGTTAAAAAATGGAAAACCGCCTGGTCACGACAATCTAAATGCTGAGTTATTCAAGGCAGACCCAGAACTAGCAGCGGAACTATTAGAACCACTATTTGCATAAGTCTGGGAAACTGAGACAACACCAACAGAGTGGAGTTAAGGAATAATTGTCAAATTGCCCAAAAAGGGCGACCTTGCAGACTGCAACAACTGGAGAGGAATTACTCTCCTCCCAGTTCCCAGCAAAATACTAGGCAGGATAATCATCCAGAGAATTTCAAAAGCAGTTGACCATAAACTGAGGAAAGAACGAGAGGGCTTTAGAAAGAACAGAAGATGTGCAGATAATATATTTACCCTCAGGAACATTATAGAGCAGTGCACAGAATGGCAGAGACAGCTGTACATTAACTTTGTTGATTTTGAAAAGGCTTTCGACAGCATACACAAAGACAGCCTATGGAAAACACTGAGGGCTTATGGAATTCCCAGCCGCATTGTTTCCATCATAAAAAGCCTCTATTCTAACTTTATGTGCAGTGTTGGATTGAGTAATGTAACTTTCGAAGTGAAAACATGAGTACGACAGGGATGCCCCTTATCAACAACATTATTTTTGACAGCCATAGATTGGGTGATGCGCCAGACAACAGAGGGCAGTCCAAGAGAAATTAGATAGACAACATTTTCTACACTGGAAGACCTGGAATATGCAGATGACATTGCACTACTCGCGCATTCACATCAACACATTCAAGACAAAACCGATAAACTGAATAAGTATGGCCAGCAGGTTGGCCTGAACATCAATCTGAAGAAGACAGACGTCATCACACTAAATGTGGGCAATCCTGAGCCAATAATAGTAAGGAACCAGAAGTTAGAACAGACAGACACATTTACTTACCTAGGATGCATAGTAACACCTGTCGGCGGAACAAGCAAGGACATTAACAACAGAATGAATAAAGTGAGAACAGCTTTTGCTATTCTCAACAACATTTGGAAGTCTTCCCAGTACAGCACAAACACCAAATTAAGACTGTATGAGAGCTGTGTACTTTCTGTGCTTTTCTATGGTTCGGAATGTTGGAGAGTAACAGAGAAGGAAATGTCGAAACTGTCCTCCTTCCACACAATCTGCCTAAGGAGAATTCTCCGAATCTTTTGTCCAAACACCATCAGCAACCAAGAACTACTTATTCGAAGTAACCAGGAGGACATGCACACCATCATAGCTGGCAGACGCTGGAGTTGGGTTGGCCACGTCCTCAGAATGGACCCTGATACCATCACAAGAACAGCTATGCTATGGACCCCCGAGGGAAAGCGAAAGAGAGGCCGACCAAAAACAACTTGGCGGAGAACTGTGGAAGCCGAGATGCAAAGAATGAACCAGAGTTGGGGCACTGTACGAAGGATGGCCGCCGACCGAGCAAAGGGGAATCAATTTGTTGCTGCCCTACAAGACGCCACCAGGCGTGATGGCCGCTGACTGCTTTGGCGGTTGGCGGTTCTGGATCAAAGAAGAAGAAGATGTGAATTTTAATGAGTGAAAGTTGCTACAGGACGCCCAATTCATTTGGGGCTGGCAACCTCAGTACCTAAAATGATGATTCATGAACCACCACTGCACAGAAAATTAAAAGCATAAAGTAGTTCCAGGTTCCCTATAGAGCAGGGAGGGAAAGGTGAAAGAGATGATGTACATTCTAAGAATAATACTTACATTTTCAAAGCAGTGTAAATGTCCCTATAAACGTATTCCCTTCAAAATTAATGTAAGTTTTCAAGCTTAAAACAGTGTAAATGTCTATGTGAAAATATTCATTTTAAAGTAATGGAAGTTTCAAACTTTTCAATCAGTGGAGATGTATATGAAAACAGGCTCTATCTGTATTATGACCCTATTCATTTAAATGTCATGTAAAGCTAAAGCTATTCTATTTAAATGTAAAGGAAGTTTTATCCCGAGGGATTAAATTTAATTCTCATCGAGGATAAAGTCTGAGTAATTGGGATGGTAGTATGGGAAGATAGGAACCCATAACTATGGGGTAGAAAACGCCATACTCAGAAGAGCGTTTAGTTCTATTCTTTTACCATAGTTATTGGTGGTACCAGCAGAAAGTACTATCTCTGGAACAAGAAGGGAACCGTGGCCTAAGCTTTAAGACGAAGGACGCACGTAGTAGGCTCTCCTTGACGTTTCTGGGAAACGAGCTACCCCCGACAACCTTGATCAATGACGAGCGCGAGCAGAATGAAAATAACCAACCCATAAGAAGGAGCAGAACCGTCAGTGGCAGCTAAGTTCAAAATATATGCTGCCACTTGATTTTCTTGTAATATCTCACATTCCTTAAAGACTGTGAGGATAACTTTTCTTGATCCATAACTATTAAAATTATTTTCAACTGTTTAAAACCTAAAGTGATTATTAAATTTTGTTATTTGGGGGGCTTAAACGAGCTGAAAGTACTACGTGCTTAAATCCTTCACAAAAGTTGTCGGCAGATTACAGAATTAACGTGCTCAGCAACAGCCAGCATTGTTTTCGCTTATCTGAATATCTTGTGAAGATTCCCATGAGATAGAAGCTTTACTACTCTTCTATCTACATTTCTGCCAAGAGTAATCTTGTGTAAAGATAGACTCCATTGAAGCCTGTAACAGATACTCTTAAGTTTTGGCCACTGTTGGACCACTACTGCAAAGCAGGGGAGGCAATACCGTCACACTCTTAAGGTTTCTGAGTTGCCCAAATACTGTCGATCTGTCACTTTTGATATAGGAATTCTAGGTCCGATCCTTCTCTTTCTGCCTTCTTGGGAGTTGCTCGGTTGAAGTTGCGAAGCTGTCTTTTCTGTGCCTCCGAGTTCACTAGATTATATCTCTCAGTCTCAGTTCAAATCATAGATTGTGTTTCCGCCGAATGTTCCAATAGAATCCATTGTATATTCCTGCATCTTACTTCAAAACAATCAAATCTCTCTAGCACTGTTAGGGTATGGACGTTTTAATCCAAAATATCCCCCCGCGTGTTTAAAATTAAATTTAAAATTTCACTCGCGACCTATAAATAATAATGCATAATATTTTTATCCAGATGTCTACTCTGCCATCTTATATGCAATAATGATACAAAGATGGCTCAGATGAGACGATTATCATATTATCGCCTTTATCTGCGTGCCTCAGCTAGACAGATGTCTGGTCAGACAATGTTCTCTTCTTTCATCGTACGCACAGAACAAGCTTGTGTCAACACGGTCATCAGCTTTTCACTGGGGTCAAATATTGGACCGCCGCGTTTCAAATGGTGTTCAGACTGAGAGAATAGATAAGCGTACGACCAATATAATTACCCGGTAAACGATTCTGCGCGTAAAGCAGATATGTCCGTAGGGGAGTAGAGTGTTAAGAGACTTCACCCTACTAGATTCAGCATAGAACAAAATAATGAATGAAAGGGCAAAAAATTTCCAAATAATAAGCGAATTGAATGGGAGAAAGAGAAAATTGAAGATAAAAATGATACTGACGGAGTGGACGTGAGATCGCACAACTCTGGAACAAGAGATGGTCGCATCCTCAAAGATATTGTCTACGGCAAATGAACAGCCTGATGACAGCAGCTGAGATTCATAGATGTGTGCAAGAAAGACATGAAGGCACTGAACAAAAATCTAGCAGCCTGGGAGGATGAAACTGCCAGTTGCACCAAATGACGATGTTCTTAAGGAGCTACCTCAGATTGGGTGAAAAGAAGGTCTCACAACAAACATGAAAGAAAAGAACACGCCGAACGGAATACCAGGAAAAAAAACCAGCGGAGGGCTGTTGTTGCGTGCATATTTTGACGCACATTTTACAAAAATCGATATGGCTATTTAATATGGGAAAAAAATAGACATTCATTCATTTGTGTATGAAAATGCTGTCTATGGTAAAAGCGAGATAATCCATGTTTGATTCACACTTTTGATTATAGGAGTAATCGTTCTGGATATTGATCCGGCGCAAGGATAGTGCGCATGCGTTTGTACTTATTTTTTAGGGCCAGAAAATATATTAATTTGCTTATTGTGTTTATGGCCTGAATTCATATGTATTACATATTATTAGTACAAGTAGAATCAGTCCTATATTGTATATTTTGGATTGGTAGGAGGGACTAGATTCTTGTATTCCGGTCTAGCTGAAGAATGAGTTGTCTTGACAAGTCGTGATGAGTTCCGATGTACTGCTTACAAATGGCGGGGTACGTTTTTTCTAGAGCTGGTCCTTTCGTCAGAAAAAAAATGTCTTACGAAGTGGTATTTCTTCTGAAGGAGATGGTGTCTCTACGATAGTTTGTGTTAGAGACTCTCCTTATGTCAGTATATAGATGATTCGGACTCCAGGTAAACCCAGCTCCTATTTTTGATGATCTCTCGTCGGTTAGGCCTAGCTTGACTTTTGTGCTTCGCTATGCTAGTGCCGTGTTTTGTATCGACGAAGATGACAGATTTTCCTGCAGCGGTTATGGCTACGTGAATTAACCTGATCACCGTAGAGCTGTATGGAAACATTTATGAAATCCTTTATATACCCATTATAAATTAACTCTGGCTTATATATTCTCCTTCCTATGAATGAGTGAACGACAACTCAGGGAGGTAGCCATGTTGGATTTCGGTCATCATATGTTTTGATCACTGCCAAGAGAACAGATTATTTATCTTATTATCGGACAGTGACAGGGAGATCTCAATCCTGCTAGAAACCCCTTCGTGGTTTCATAATCTATACTACAAACTATGGACGTCAAGTAACTTTAGTTATTGATCGATTCGCCTTCACTGACGCGTTTAGTCAGATAGGGGAATGCGGCCATAATGTATCATGACATTGAACTTTGATGTACTGCCATTATTTCTGAATGTGTCATGACTTCAGATCTGCTATGTATACCTACAAATTGATATGTCAACGAACCATGATGTACTCGTATGTCCCAGTGTGTACGTCTGAATAAATTGAGTAAACTAAGATTCCAGCAGTCTGCATTGGTGCCTTGTAGACACATGTGTACGAGTGGTTATATTGGTCAGCACACGAACAGTACACCATTCGCGGTAATCACACTCTACACTTCTACTTCATACATACACCATCCTGCGTCGGCTGAAGTGACCAAGTTTAGGGTCTGCTTCCCCTGGAGCCTTTGCCTTCCCTAACTCAGGACTAGGGTGAGTTACCCATTTACAGCTGGGTAGACTGGAGCATGCCTGATCTCAACAACACACCACTCTTCCTTACAGAGCAGACAGACTGATACTTTACAGTGGTGTACTACAGGTGTAGTAAGAAACAATTTCTTTACAGTGGCGAGCCAGATTCCTGGGTCCAGCTTACGCAGTTTTGTGTTGAGAATCACAGTTTACAGCTGAAAGAACATTTGTTTGAACACATCAACACCAGTAGGACAGCTATACAGTCGATGTCAGCTTGACCTGTATTACCGATAGGATGCTGTATCTAGGTTAGCGCTTGTTGACAGTTTTTCGCTGTACAGACAGTATTACACAGGACAGTGGTATCAAGTGTAGAAAATATCTGGAGCAATATTGTTGATATTTCTCAACGTACAGAAGAATCACAGTGTTGTTGAACATAAAGTGCATAGTTCATCGTTGGATCTTCATATGCTCAAAAGAGAAAAAATTGACAGTGTAATAGTTTAGAATTAAATCTGTTACTCAATAAAGTGGCAAGTTATTAGAATTAAAATAAACTGTGCCTGCTTTACAACACTATACCTGCAACACATTCCATTCATGACATAAATTATATTGTATGCTATATGCTATTTATGCTTACATGTTATTTGTTTATATGTGTAGGTGTTTATATGTTGCGGGCCTGGATGGAAGGTGACTAGAACAGGAAATACCGAATGATATTGGTCTTGTTCTGGCGTTCGATAGGGAGCAATTTCTTAATTGAAATTTGCATGCAACATAGTTTGCAAATATTTGGTTAGTTGTGACGACTGTTTCATATTTGTATTTGTAACATTTTTTTGTGTTCCTTAGTTTTGTTTGATTTGTTTGTATAATTGTAGGTCTCATCTTTTCTTTCTTTTCAGTTTTTTACACCCTTATGTTTATACACTGTGGCGTTATTTGTCTTGTCATTTTATTATTGCAGTTATCATCACGGTTTCTGTGATCATTTTTTTCATTTCTCCTATTTAATTTAATTTGATCTCTGCAAATGTTTTCAGATTGTCTTTTCTTGTTTGTCCTTTGTAATGTCTTTAGTTGACATATGACGTATAGTGGTATACACTGATAGTATAGTACAGATCAGTACTCTCTGATTGTTATTGTTATAAAACAAAATGTACAAGACCTTTGTAAGGCTTGTCTATCAAAGTAATTGGTAAAGGGAAATATTTTTTTCCACAGGTACTCAAGTGATCTTTGATTACATTGAGGTATACAAGACCTTTGTAAGGCTTGTCCCCCACAGTATTTGAGATACAGTTATTGTTGTCCACAGGTACTCAAGTTATCATTGGTTATTATAAACCATACAAGTTTGGACTAAGACTAAGTCTAAGGTATAGACTTGTCTCCCATTAACTTGAAAGAGGGTAATTTATTTACTTTTTCAGGTTTCTGATTTAAGAAGACAATATGTCTACATTAGATTATTTCATTACACAAGGAAAATCTCTTGATAAGACTGGAAAAGACTTAGAACAATGGGCTGTTGCTCAATATGACAAAGCATTGCTGTAGAAGAAAAAAAAGCTGCTGCTGAGGAAAAAAAAGCTGCGGCTGAGGAGAGAAAACTTCAAATAGAAGAAAAAAAAGCTGCTGCAGAAGAAAGGAAAGCCTTAGCTGAAGAAAAAAGATTAGAAAAAGAAGCTGATACTGCTGCTGAACTTAAGAAATTGCAGATGCAAGTGGAGGAAAGGAGATTTGAGGCAGAACAGAAGAAATTAGAAGCTGATGCAGAGCAGAAAAAATTAGAAGTTGCTGCAGAACAGAAGAAATTAGAAGCTGCTGCAGAACAGAAAAAACTAGAAGTTGCTGCTGCTGCAGAACAGAAAAAATTAGAAGCTGCTGCTGCTGCAGAACAAAAAAAATTAGATAGAGAAGCTGAAGAGAGAAAAGCAATAAGAGAACATGAGTTTGAATTAGAGAAATTAAAATTGACATGTATGAGTAATGTTAATCAGGCATCTGGTGGTAATGGTAAACCCTTTGTATACAAGGTCAAGGTACCAGCGTTTAACCCTACCAGTGATGACATAACATTTTGGCTTTCTAGATTTGAACGGGCTTGTCGATCTCATAATGTTGACAAATCACAGTATGTGAATCAGTTGTCTGAAAATCTAAAAGGGGAGTCTCTGAGTAAGTTATATTTTGTTGAAGAGGCCGACAAAGACAATTATGATGCTGTTAGGGCAGCTTTGATAAAGAGATATCAGCTGTCTGAGGAAGGTTACCGTCTTTTGTTTAAAAACAATGAGACCTGAGGTAGGGGTAGAATTCTCAGAATTCATCTCAAAAGCACGAATTACACTTTCACGATGGATTGAATTATCCAAAACAGAGAAAACATTTGATGGTCTTACAGATTTATTGCTAAGAGACAAGGTCATGTCTTCTGTAAATAAATCATTCCTAGAGTTCTTACATGAGCGTAAACCTAGTACAATAAAGCAAATGGAAGAATATTGTGACCAGTATGCCACGGCACACCCTGACATGATTCTTAGTAACTCTAACATTAAAGAGAGTATGCCAGTTGCTTCGGCAACAGAATATAATCAGAATTACTCACACAAATTCCAAGGAGCTAAAAATAAATTTGATAAAAAGGTTAATTGGGATAAGTATCAAAACCAAGATAACCGCTCAAATCAGAGTTCTTCTTTGAAGAACTGGAATCGGTCTGATAGTCCTCGACACGCGAGGGGTACCCATAATGTTAGAAATTCTCGGAAAGGGAGTAGCTATAGGAACTACCCAAGTGCTTCATGGAGACAAAAGAAACAATATTACAGGGATACTCAATATAATGAGCATGATGATTATGATCATGAATATTATGATTCAAACCCAAATAGGGGTTATAACAGAGGCAATAATAATTATAGAGACAATTATAACCGAGGTAGATCACAACACAAAAGACATGGTAAATCTTATTACCAGGCTAACTCTGCACAACAGGAGTTCCACGACACCGATAATCAGAATAATGATAAAAAAGACTCCAATAGTGTAGCAAATTCCGCTTTCGATTTTGCTAGAGCATCTGAGTGTTCGCAATGCAAAACATTATTCGATCCAACCACAGTGTCTACTTTAAGCTGCGGTCACCCACTTCCCGCTCTTCATGCGTCAATTGCGCATAATGGAAGGGGTGCTCTTGTCTTTAATAGGGGCCTAATAGATGGTACTCCGGTATCAATTCTTTTCGACTCGGGGTGCACTACCATTGGAGTGAGGCAATCACTCGTAAATCCTTCTCGAGCTACAGGCAATATAGTCAAATGTGTAACATTTGGTGGCACATTGGAGAAGTACTCCACTGCCATTATCAATATTGCTACGCCTTTCTTTACAGGAGAGGTGCAAGCATGTCTCTTGCCGAATCCGATCGCTGATCTTATCATCGGTCGCATTCATGGAGTGAAAGAATGCACTCCACAGCAAATTTCTAATTGGGAAAATGTTAATATGCAATCTGCTAATGCAGTAATCACTAGGGCTCAAGCTCTTAATATGCCACAATCTTCACATTCTGAAGATAATGATGCGCAGATCCAAGATGATCCCTTGGAGATTTCCCACGATTCCTTTATCAAACAGCAGGAAGATGATCCTACTCTAAAGAAATTCTTTACTCTGGCAACAAAAGGTGATCCGAATAAGGATACAAATCGTAAATCTTGGATTACGATGAAGAATGGCGTACTTGTACGTATGGTACAAGACTCCGCTAAGTCCATTCATTCTCAAATCCTTGTGCCTAAAAATATGAGAGTTAAAATCTTACAGCACGCTCATGATTCGCAGTGTGCTGGACATATGGGTTTTTCCCGTACTAAAGCTAGAGTTCTTCAATCTTTCTTTTGGCCTGCTGTGAATAAGGACATACGAATCTATTGTCGATCTTGTAAGGTATGTCAAGAGATTAAATCCAGAGGTCCACGCCATGATGCACCTATTCAGGCTGCAGACATTCCCATTCGGCCATTTCAAAAAATGGCGATAGACATCATTGGTCCATTTAAGATAAAGTCTGCTAGAGGACACCAATTTATTTTGACGTGTGTTGATATGTGCACACGTTGGCCGGAGGCTGTTCCTCTAAAGAGCATAACTACTGCTGATATCGCAGATGCTCTTTGGTTAATATTTTCTCGTCTGGGGTTTCCAGCAGAAATATTATCCGACCATGGTACCCAACTCATATCGGATACCATGTCTCAAGTAATGTCGACTCTGAAGATAGAGAGATCGCTGAGTAGTATTTATCATCCTATGTCCAATGGGATGGTGGAACGTTTGAATAGAACTCTGAAAAACCTACTAGGTAAGATAACAGAAGATCATCCTCAGGATTGGGATAGGGTTTTACCCGCGGCTCTCTTTGCATATAGAGAGGTCGCCAACGAACATACAGGATTTTCTCCCTTTGAACTTGTCTTTGGCGCGAAACCGCGAGGTCCTATGTCCTTACTTCATGATCTTATAACTGCTGATAATATTGTCGATGACACAAAATCCTCTTATGAATATGTCATCGCACTTAGACACAAGATTATTGAAGCATGCAAATTGGCAACTGCTTCTTCTGAATTTGCGAAACAGAAGGCAAGGGAATTTGCCAATAAAAAGAGATGTTTGCGTCAACTTTGTCCAGGTGACAAAGCATTTGTCTTGCTACCTTGTAGGGAAAATAGACTTCTCATTTCTTGGAAAGGTCCGTACGATATAATATCAAAAGTTTCCGATGTTGACTATATCGTCGATATTGACGGGAAGCGTAAAACCTTCCACATCAACATGCTCACGGAATTCCATGAACGTCCTGATTATTTACAACCTGTTTTCCAGGCAACGGACGATTTTCCAGTCCAACATGGACAGTACTCATCTCTGTCAGTAATACAGGATGAGGAAACGAGTTTCTCGGATGTAAATTTACCTTTTCCACTGATTCCTCTTCACTCTAATGAATCATGGAAAGATGTTGCAATTTCTCCAGATTTATCTCCAGGAGAGCAGAAACAAGTTTCTACTATGTTAGAACAATTTCAGGATGTCCTTACTGACATTCCTGGTCAAACGGATGTCATTCAACATGACATTATTCTTACTGACCATAGTCCTATAAGAGTCAGACCGTATCCTATCCCGATACATTTTCAAGCACAGGTAGAGAAAGAGTTAGATGAGATGATAGAGTTAAAAATTATTGAACCATCCACATCAGCATATTCTTCGCCGATGGTTATAGTACGAAAAAAAGACAATAACATACGTCTTTGCGTGGATTATCGCAAATTGAATCAAGTGACTAAATTCGATGCTGAACCTATGCCTTTACTAGAAGAGCTACTTACGAGACTATCGAATTCTCACTTCTTTACTAAACTCGATTTGTCTAAGGGATATTGGCAAGTTCCACTATCCGAACACGCCAAACCGTTTACTGCTTTTTCGACGCCTAGGGGTCTATTCCAATGGAATTTCATGCCTTTCGGTCTTATGAACGCCCCTGCAACATTTGTACGCATGATGCGTCGAATCCTATCTCATCGCTCAGATGTCATTGCGTATCTTGATGACATCTGTCTTTTCAGTGATACTTGGAACGATCACTATAATGGTATAAATGAACTATTGTCTATCTTACGCGAGCATAACCTGACAGCGAAACCATCGAAAGCATGTATTGGTTTTAGCGAAATATCTTTCTTAGGACACCGTGTTGGTCATGGGTTCCTAAAAAACAGAAGACCATAATACAAGTAAGATACTTAACATTTCTATTCCTAAGACTAAAAAGCAAGTACGAAGTCTCTTAGGTCTAATACAATTTTATGGACGATTCATCCCGAATCTGTCCTCCATTATGTCACCTCTTTCTTCCTTGCTAAAGAAAGGGTCTCCTAATGTAGTCCATTGGACTCAAGAATGTCAATCCTCTTTGGATAAGGTTAAAACTATGTTTTCTACTTCACCTATCCTAGTATTACCTTCTAAGGATAAGACATTTATTCTTCGTAGTGACGCTTCATCCACCGGGATTGGAGCTGCACTAATGCAAGAGTACTCTGGAACTCTGCATCCGGTGATGTATATTTCTCGGAAATTAAATGCCGCAGAGAAGAATTACTCGGTCCTAGACCGTGAATTATTGGCTATGGTTTGGTCAATCCTTAAACTGCAAAGATTTCTTCTGGGCGCGCATTTCATTGTGGAAACTGACCAGAAAGCTCTTACGGCCATTCAGAGTAAAAATCTGAAGAGCGCGAGATCAACGCGATACGCGATTGCTCTACAGCCATTTCATTTTTCGGTGCGAGCTATCCGTGGGTCAGAAAATGTGATGGCAGATATTTTGTCTAGATGCCCACATGATTCATAACTGTTATACAACTTTGATACAGTTGTTTCTATGTTGAAATGTGTATACATATGTAATATATCATATATTGATTGTAACACTACTTAGCGGTTCATTGATATGTATTCACCGCTGATCTTTCAATGTTTTTCGTCTTTGATGATCATGATGTTAAGATATCTTAGATGAAATTTATGTATAAACTAATGTGGAAATTGTGTCATTGCTAATATTGTAGTATGCGTTGGTGACACCTCTCTGGAAATATTTATACTTAGAGAAGTACTTTCTCTAAGGTCATAAAACTTATGCTTATCATCTGCGCATTGTTATTGGTGCGTTGTGAGCCTATTGTATGTTGCTCCTAGATGTATTTCAAAAAAAAAAATGTACCATTTTTTTTTTCCCGAGGGGTGTGGTAATCTGTTGCGTGCATATTTTGACGCACATTTTACAAAAATCGATATGGCTATTTAATATGGGAAAAAAATAGACATTCATTCATTTGTGTATGAAAATGCTGTCTATGGTAAAAGCGAGATAATCCATGTTTGATTCACACTTTTGATTATAGGAGTAATCGTTCTGGATATTGATCCGGCGCAAGGATAGTGCGCTTGCGTTTGTACTTATTTTTTAGGGCCAGAAAATATATTAATTTGCTTATTGTGTTTATGGCCTGAATTCATATGTATTACATATTATTAGTACAAGTAGAATCAGTCCTATATTGTATATTTTGGATTGGTAGGAGGGACTAGATTCTTGTATTCCGGTCTAGCGGAAGAATGAGTTGTCTTGACAAGTCGTGATGAGTTCCGATGTACTGCTTACAAATGGCGGGGTACGTTTTTCTAGAGCTGGTCCTTTCGTCAGAAAAAAATGTCTTACGAAGTGGTATTTCTTCTGAAGGAGATGGTGTCTCTACGATAGTTTGTGTTAGAGACTCTCCTTATGTCAGTATATAGATGATTCGGACTCCAGGTAAACCCAGCTCCTATTTTTGATGATCTCTCGTCGGTTAGGCCTAGCTTGACTTTTGTGCTTCGCTATGCTAGTGCCGTGTTTTGTATCGACGAAGATGACAGATTTTCCTGCAGCGGTTATGGCTACGTGAATTAACCTGATCACCGTAGAGCTGTATGGAAACATTTACGAAATCCTTTATATACCCATTGTAAATTGACTCTGGCTTATATTCTCCTTCCTATGAATGAGTGAACGACAACTCAGGGAGGTAGCCATGTTGGATTTCGGTCATCATATGTTTTGATCACTGCCAAGAGAACAGATTATTTATCTTATTATCGGACAGTGACAGGGAGATCTCAATCCTGCTAGAAACCCCTTCGTGGTTTCATAATCTATACTACAAACTATGGACGTCAAGTAACTTTAGTTATTGATCGATTCGCCTTCACTGACGCGTTTAGTCAGATAGGGGAATGCGGCCATAATGTATCATGACATTGAACTTTGATGTACTGCCATTATTTCTGAATGTGTCATGACTTCAGATCTGCTATGTATACCTACAAATTGATATGTCAACGAACCATGATGTACTCGTATGTCCCAGTGTGTACGTCTGAATAAATTGAGTAAACTAAGATTCCAGCAGTCTGCATTGGTGCCTTGTAGACACATGTGTATGAGTGGTTATATTGGTCAGCACACGAACAGTACACCATTCGCGGTAATCACACTCTACACTTCTACTTCATACATACACCATCCTGCGTCGGCTGAAGTGACCAAGTTTAGGGCCTGCTTCCCCTGGAGCCTTTGCCTTCCCTAACTCAGGACTAGGGTGAGTTACCCATTTACAGCTGGGTAGACTGGAGCATGCCTGATCTCAACAACACACCACTCTTCCTTACAGAGCAGACAGACTGATACTTTACAGTGGTGTGTAGTAAGAAACAATTTCTTTACAGCTGTCACCTCAGGGGCGCATTCCCCATAGTCAGTTATGACTAAGGGTGCAACTACTAATTATCGACACCAATTTAAATACAAAAGTGATCGCTCTCTCCACTTGATCAAGTCACCAACTGCCGCTGATCTATCTAAACACGTGCAATGTCGCGCTAACCGCCGTGTTCTGAACTGGCCAACTAATTCGGCCACGCAAAAATATACAGCTACCAGCCTGGAATAATATTTGCCGAATATTCTTAAATTATGTTTTCCATTGTCAGCGCTCTTTCGCTCGGAAAATCTGAGAAGAAAAATTAATAGAAATTTATCGGCGCGACCTAAATTTCGAGACAGAAAACGAACATCGTCTAGCTCTAGCTAGCACGAGAATGTCCTTGTTGTTCTATTTCTTCTCTTTTTCACTGTGACGTTTGTTATTCTGTTCGGTAAATCTTGTTCATCTTTTTTAACCATCACTTGTGTGCAGAATTATTCTTTGATAGAAGTTACTTGACAATAACATCTTCATGTCTTTGGCCAGTGTGATGTGTTCATCCAAGCATACATCTTTAATTCTTTCGCTGATCAGATCCAGCTTCTGTGAAATCAAAGTTAATGTCAGTTTCTTCAGCATTATATTTATTTTATCTAGACGTAATAACAATTTTCTTGTACAATCTTGTGACCATTTTTCTGTCAATTTTATGTCAGTCTGTATTGTTTGTTCTTTGACATAAGGCTATTATAACGACAAACGTTAATGGGTACATCGACACCTTTGATTGTCTGACAAAGGTGAGGAACCCCTTTGATTGTCCAGTGAAGGCTATGGGCCCCCTCTTGGAGAAAAAACTGCACCTAAAAACGTTACAAAACAGTTTACATTTAAAATTTTAGATTAAGTACACGGACCCCTACAATCCACTCACGGACCCCCAAAGGCTCCGTGGACAACAGGTTAAGAAACTCTGAGTTACGTCATTAAATTATCGTCATAAAAAGTATTTAACTCAGTTATTTAATATAAATTTTTTTCAAATAAATGTTTCATTCTTTCTATTAATGCGTATTTTCGCCAAACAGACAATGAAACTTAATGATGTCAAAGTAGGGGTTGGCTGTTTAGATCAGGTCAACTAGTAGATCATAAGAACCCTTGCAAAGTCCACATATCCACAATTTCATGGACGATATACTGATTGCAACGGACAACTACGAAGAACATATTTCTGCGGTCGCTATGCTCCTCAGGAGACTAAAGGAAGCTGGCCTTACCACCCGTCCTGGCAAATGTTTAATCGGCTTTGAAAAGCTTGACTTCCTGGGGCATACCATTTCTCAAGGGTGTATGTAGCCAGTTGCCAAAAACGTAGAGAAAATACGTGCAGAAAAGAGCCCTAAAACAAAGAGAGACACACGTTCGTTCCTATCACTATGTGCGTACTACCAAAAGTTCATTAAAAACAATGGCCTGACAGCACCTCTTACTGACCTCACAAAGAAGGGAAAACCTTATAGGTTAATTGGACCGCAGAGTGTGAAAGCGCTTACGTCACTCTGAAGGAACAACTGTCCAAATACCCCCATTTTAAGGCTACCTGACTTTAAGAAACCTTTTGTTTTGCGTGTAGATGCCTCCGGACAGGGAATCGGTTCAACACTGCTTCAGGCAGATGACAAGAATCCGAACCTGTTATTTCCAGTTGCATACAACAGCCGCTAACTTTACACAGCAGAAAGGAATTATTCGACCGTGGAGAGGGAATGTTTAACACTCGTGAATGGAATCAGGAGACATCATGAATATCTATATGGTGTTTCATTCACGGTACAGACAGACCATGCTCCATTGGCATTTCTTGGAGCCAATAAGGATTTTAACGCAAAGATTATGCGTTGGGCTTTGCTGTTAAGCATGTACTCGTTCAAAGTACAATATATACCAGGAAAAGAGAATGTTGGAGCGGATTTTATGAGTCGAAATTGGAGCAAGGAGGAGGATGATGAAATGGAAGATAGCAATCACTCGGACGCTGCGGATGACAGTAGCTCTGTTTCCATAAAGGAGATATGAAAGGGTTTCACATCTTCAAAGCCCGGACGTACTGTGACGTAGAATGTAAATATTGATACCGTAATCTGACAGCCTTTGCTTTCCCATTTAGTGTCTACCATTTGCTCAGCAAACCAAGCAATTTTCTGACTGCTTTACTCATATCTAATCCACGCCTTTTTTCTCTTGAGATGTAAACAAACAGACGTTTACCAATTTCCGTGACCTGTCAGCATAACAGGCAGCGAGCCCTGATTTGTTTACCTAATTTCTCACGCGAGTTCATCTGCCAATCACCGGACATCGGTCTGATCGCACGTGAGATAAACACTTAACCCTTTGATCTTCAGATACAGGGGAACTCTGACGCCGGTTTTGCATTTCATCTCGAGAACGCGAGCGATTTCGAAAGAAACTCCGTTAGCGGGACGAAATCTTTGATGTCGGGCAAAGCAGCGACTGACGAGTTAAACGGAGGCCATCAGAGAACATTTCATCTGGTCCACAGTTTCTAAATCCGATGGTTTGCAAGTTAATGCGAAAGTAACACCAGTAGGAATCTGAAAGCAAATGGATGGATATAAGCAGTGGTCTTTTAAATTCAGTTATCGTAGTAGCTCAGAAATTCTTGGATAATCTAAGCACGCCAGTTTAGAACCATTCTTCGCTAAATGTGTTAAATTGTCTCGTGGGGATTTCTTTTTCTGATTTGTGGTAATAGAAATTGTCCTTAAGTGTTAAAAAGTGTTACGTTTACCATGTTTATTCACTATAATTCCCTAACGTTTAAAACTAGTGAAATAATATAACGCGTAGATATTTTCTTGCCAGTCGTTCAGCGTAATGTAAATTCCATCACCACACTTTCTTACACCAGAAGATACGGCTTAGCTGACTGAGATTATTAAGCGTGACGGATGAGTGACCGAATAGAATTCGCACTATATTTCATTGTTTGAAACTAAATAAGTGACTAGAGTTAATGTTATGTGACAAACCATCAGACGCCGACAAATAGCTAGTAAAGAAATAGCAGAAGTTTAATAAAAAGGTGCTAGATATGTAATCTATCAGGAGAAAGACACGTTTCGAACTCAGACGATTCCCCAAAGAAAACACCAGCGTCCTGTTCTGATTTCTTCTTCCACTGGCACTTCTCTGGTTTGTGTAATCAATTCCATATTGGTGATCTGGTCACACCATTTCAGTCCTTCCATTCTTCGCAGATAGTGGTTGTTAGCCCCATGCACAAAGTTGCTTAGACGCCTAACACGACATCCTCAACATAGCGCAATGGTTCAGTTACTCTTTCCCCGCCATAATAGTGCAGTGGTCCATTCACTGATCGCCCACGATATATAATTATTTCTTACCAACTGGCATGGATTGCCTCCCCTGCTTTGCAGTAGTGGTCCAACAGTAGCCAAAACTCAAGAGTATCTAAACTGGGTCGTCAAAGGTGTTTACCTTCGCACAAGATTACTCTTGGCAGAGATGTGGATAGAAGTGTAATAACGCTTCTATCCGAAGGGAGAATTCACAACATAATTCAGAAGTCAAGAACCATGCGGCATAGCGCTGAGCAATGGTTAACTTATATCCGTCAGTCGCCTTTTGTGACGGATTTAAGTAATGGTTCTTAGCCCGTTCAAGCCCCCAGCTGAGTTAATTCTGCGAATTCCTCTTATAATGGGATAACTCTGTTTAGAGGTAAATATATGTCCAGGTATATATATATACATATATACATATATATATATATATATATATATATATATATATATATATATATATATATATATATATATATATATATATATATATATACGTTTGCTTTCATACATATAAAAAACTGGAGCGACTATGATTGTTTAGTTTTAAAACAACATGTAACAATTTTAATAATGAAATAGTCTTTAACAGTTAAAATAAATATGGAAAGATTGGTGACATTTTGCTGTAAATACAGGTTTTCGTCACTGAGACGTAGGTGAGGATTTATGAAAGTCCGTTTTGCTGGTGCCTTTTTATAAGCACTTAACTTTTATAAGGGAGTCCTGAATCTGTGGTTTTCGTCACTTCTTAGTGATGAGTGTACTCTCACACGAGAGGCGTAGTAACTTCCGTACTTCGGACCGTCTGATAACTTGTAACCAAGTACTTTTAGAAAAAATAGAAAGACAAATGCCTCTTCTAAGTACACTGAGTTGGAAGCTTAACAGGCGCATCCTCTTGCTGTCCACCCACCAATGTTAATCTCTCAGAAGAATTAAAAACTTGAGTATACACAGTGTAACTCAGGAACGATGAATAGAAATCACCACTATTCCTCTGGGTATTAACTGTGAAAATGTGTCTGGACAGCGCGAATAATAATTTGTGCCTGAACTAACATTAACGAGCTACATTTATCTCACAAAATGATATGATATACGTGAGGTACATGTGATGTAATCATCACTTATCACTGCTCCAGTCGGAGTCTTGGGTCACCTCTGCTGTCGGATTTTCCGCACGACTAGCGAGAAACAATCACCAGCGCTTGCTATATTTCCGGTGATATCTTGTGCCCTCTCACAAACAAATGTGTGAACATATTACCTGTCTAAGTGCCTTCCGTCAAGATTGTCTGGCCAGACAGATTATCTGCTATAATCACACACGGGGAGGGTCCCGTGAAACGATTATTTCATTCATCCTCGTACGAAACCATATTGTCAAACGAGGATCGTCTCCTATCAAAGGTGGTCAGACTGATTAAATGAAATAAACGTATTACCACTGACATATCATAATGACCGGGTGTTGTAACGATAATACCCCAATTCACCTGGCGGAACGTAAATACGTCTGCGTGTAAAAAGATAAAGGTAGTCCCATAGCAGATACTTCCGTAGGGGAGTGGAGTGTTAGAGACTTCACCCTACTAAATTCAGCGTACAGCAAAATAATGAATGAAAGGGTAAAAAATTGCCAAACAATAAGCGACCGGATAGAAAAATGAAGAAGAAATGATACTGCCGGAGGGCTGAAGGTGTGAGAGATCACACAAATTAGCATGTTCAGACGTTCAGTGACACCAACCATATATCGCAGTGGTTCGTGCAACAGCGTAGCAGTCTATTCAATGTTACCGTACCGAAGATTGCTTCCGCTGCTTTGCAGTAGTGGTCCAGCAATAGCCACAACTCAAGAGTATCTAAATGGGTCGTCGAAGGTGTCTACCTTCGCACAAGATTACTCTTGACAGAGTTGTAGATAGAAGGATAGTGATGCTTCTATCTCAAGGGAGTTTTCATAAGATATTTCCGAAGTCAAGAACAATGCTGCATTGGCCGGGCAATTGTTAATTTTATATTGGTCCGCCGCCTTTATGAAGAATGAAGCAATGGTTTCGCCCGTTCAAGTCCCCAGCTGGTGTAAATCACTTTTTATAATAATTAGCTCTAAAGGTGTAAATCTATGCTCATACGTATGCTTTCACACTTATAATAACTGAATCAACTATGATTGTTATGTTTTAAAATAACATGTAACACATTTAATAATCAATTAGTTTTAACAGGTTAAAATAAATAGAATGATGGTGAATTTTAGATGAAAAATCAATTTTTGTCTTCACGGCTACTTAGGTGAGGATTTAAATTTAAAATAAAAATTTAATGTCCGTTTGCTGGTGCCTTTTACAAGCAGCCTGCAGCCTGGGTTTCGTCAATCCTTATGTGATGATGACACTTCACAGTCTGATAGCTTTGTCCTACGAACTTTCTGATAACTTAGTACCATGATCCCAAAGTAACTTTTGGGAACACAATCTCCTCGCACAGTTTAGAATGGACACAACACTTTATTAGATGCTTCGAATTACTTGGTCTGGGAAATTTTAGTACTCCTCTTATGACGGGTGTTCTGCGAATCACTTGGCCTGGGAAACTTTAGTAATCCTCTTATGACGGGTGTTCTGATTCCTTAGGTATCCAGACTTCGTATTTAAAATGCGCGTTTACTTTTAAGTTTCAGAGTTGCCAAAATACTGTCCTGGTCCTTTAAGTTTCAAGTCTTTGTATTTATAAATGCGGGTTTACTTTTAAATTTTAAAGTTGCCCAAATACTTCTGATCTGTCACTTATAATATAGGAATTTTTAGTGCGATCCTTCTCTCTCTGGCTTCTGGGAGTTGCTAGTTTGACGTTGCGATGCAGTCTGATTTGTGTCTCCGATTTTGCTATATTATATTCCTATTCCTCAGTTCAAATCCCAGATTGTACTTTTAGACCAACTTCCAATGAAAGTCAATGTATATTCCTGCTCTCAAATCAAACCAATCGAAAGCTCTTTGGCACTATCTGGGTTGGGTGTTTAAATTCATAATCTCCCCAATGTGTTTTAAAATATTATATTTTAAAATTCAATCGCGTGACCTCATTCTAATAATGCTGTAATACTTACGCTAACTCACAAACAAATCTGTGAACTTATTTGATGTCCAGATGCTAAGAATGAAGATGCATATACTATGCCAAATAATAGGACGATGAGGTAGAGAAAAATGAAGAAAAGAAGTGATACTGCCGGAGTGGATGAGAGTTAAAAACGTGCACGACTGATTTCGTCACACGCTTCCCCACGAAATAGCGCAGTAGTCCATTCACTGCTTTCCCATGATTCAGTTCAGTGGAGTATCTAGAGTTCCACCCCCAATAACAAACGCTGAAATAAAATACAACGCAATATGGACATAAAACACAACGCAACAGTGAAATAAAACACAACGCAACATGGAAATAAAATACAACCCAACTCAACAGGGAAATAAAACACAACGCAAAAAGTATGCACAAAGAAATATAATATAAAAACGTAAAAAAGTAAGAAAAACCTAGCCCAAGAAAAAAGAATTATCAAGAGTAGGAATTGAGAAATCTTGTTTAATGACAATTTGATATAAAAAATATCAGCGTAACACGTAGGAGATCTACCTGTTGACACTAGAGACAACAAACTGCCGTTTTACACGTTGTTTCAAAATGATGTATAGACATTTTAAAAATGTATATTTCACTAACAACATATACCATTTTAATTTTCGTTATCACGTTTTAAAGCTAAGAGATTTACATTTTTTTCGCAATAACATAAATTTAGTTTAAATGTTCAAAATGCCCGCCATCAGCATGAATATATGAGCGACATCTCGCAACAACTGATCTACAATTCTTTTCCAATTGTCTTTCTTTCTTCGAAACTTAACTGAGTATTCTCCGTCATGTTTCATGTATCTGAAAAATGAAACGAAATTACATCATTGTGGAAAAAAATAGTATATCTCTCAGTTTTAAAATGTGATAAAGAAAATTAAAATTGTATATGTTGTTCATAAAACATAAATTTTTAAAGTGTGTATACATAATTTTGAAACACCCTGGGTATATTAATAAAGGTCGAAAGATTCGAATTTATTGACTGCAGTGTAAATGTCTACCTAAGAATACATCTACATCTTTGCTACGAGATCTTCCTTTTTTTTTTTTAAATTCAACAGATAAACTGTAGCTCCAATATTACTCTGCTCAACCTTCAGGTAACTAAATCATTATATGCGATCAATGTATTCCGGGCAAATATTAGGTTTCTCCAGTGGTTGAATGGGGGAGTCATGCCGCTGCATACAGATCGCCAGCTTATTTATTCTGTGTCCCTCTCTGTCTTGTCTCCAATAGTGAATGTGTACCGCCGGAGACATGCTTGTTGACAAGGAAAGGTATTCTGAAGTATTAGGGTAAAATTGTTTCTTTTAGTGCAGCTTTGGTAATTATAGGTTTCCAAACCTCGACGCTTTTATTTAAATAATTCAACTACCACTTTGGTTATTTTCTAACAGGTACAAAGTTAAGATAAAGGTAAATGTAGTCGCGTAGCAGACTTTATGAAGTTGGATGACCAGTACCTTTCCCCAATTGCCTTTGCCTTCCCTAACGCAATAGCAAAGGCTGTACCCATTTACAGGTGGATAGACTGGAAAGTGATGCTCTCTTGATTCGAATCCGGTTTTTGCTTCGAGAAGCAGGCGGTAAAACAACTTTAAAGGCGTTTACTTTGGTTACAGCACTTCTGTGTTTTATTTTGTCTTTTCTCAAATGATGTAGTAAGCTTCCCACAATTTTGTTCCTCCAATTCTCTCTATCTCTTGCTCACCATATACGGACTTAACTTTCTCTCCCGCTACATCCCTTCCTTAGTTTCTCTGGCTCTCTTTATGCATCTCATTTTTTCGTCTTATTTCTCTTCGTTCTACAGTAAAATTTCAAAATATGCCCCCTCTTCCCCTAACGTTCTCTCTATTTCCGCACAGCCCAATCGAATCAATATCTGAACACAATCATTTCTCAATTAGTTTCAATCTTATTAGGAACTACATCATTAATTCATGATATTTCTTTCCCTAAGAATATATAAATATATTAACTCCCAGTCAAATTAATGTGACCATTTCCTCTCCCTCAGTCCATATCTCATGAAACCTCAACCATGACTATTTTAGTTGCATCAATATCACCCTCACACTAAAACTGTCTCACATTATCCTACCATATTTCTGTTTTCCCCTACATATGTATTACTCAGTCCCTCTCTCTCTCTCTCTCTCTCTCTCTCTCTCTCTCTCTCTCTCTCTCTCTCTCTCTCTCTCTCTCTCTCTCTCTCTCTCTCTCTCTCTCTCTCTCTCTCTCTCTCTCTCTCTCTCTCTCTCTCTCTCTCTCTCTCTCTCTCTCTCTCTCTCGTGCTCTATCTCGTTCTCTCTCTCTTGAATGTCTCTTTATCTCATCTTCTTTCTTCCTCTGTCTCTCTCTCGTACCCTCTCTCTTTCTCTCACTTTTATGTCTCTTTTTCTCGTCTTCTGTCTCTCTCTCTCTGTCTTTCTCTCATCGTCTCTCTCTCTCTCTCTCTCTCTCTCTCTCTCTCTCTCTCTCTCTCTCTCTCTCTCTCTCTCTCTCTCTCTCTCTCTCTCTCTCTGTCTTGATTCCGGATCAGGAGGTTATCATTTCCTAATCCCTGTAACAAATTGAAGTTTCTTGTCTCACCTCTCTCCAATCAATCCCATATTCTATTATTTTTTTGTATATTCCATGCATAATAAGTGTATTATTTCTCGTTTAATTTAAAAAGAAACATGAGCATCCGGGCTGATAATGTCAAGATGACTTTTACCAACACTGGTTGGTAAATTCTTTTGTGTCTCGTTTTGATTCTTCTTTGACTGATAGTCTCAGCACTAGTGAGTAAATGTGTGTCTCATGGTGATAGTTCTTCGACAGGACCTAGAAACATTAGTGGGCATATGTTTGTCTCGTGGTGATGGTTCTTTGACTGAACGTATCAATATTTGTTGGTAAATGTGTATCTCATAGATCTTTGACCGGACGTAACGAAAAACTGTAATCTTGAGAAACAATCAGTTTGATAAATGCTTCACCATTAAACTTACAGATGAGATCAATAGACAAATGTTGCAACGTTAATTTAATGGAGAAGGCAGATATACTTGCCAACAAAGGATGAAGCAAAATTAAAAGTGAGAACCGGACAACATATGAAGAAATAAAAGTAATCGACAAAACAAAACTTCCAAGAAATAAGACTAAGAGAATACTGAGTCAGATATTATAAACGCATACTGCTCGTTGCAGAGAAGTGATCAAGTAATAATATTCAGACTGAGATCCGGTCAGTGACGACACAGATACCACGTGTTAACGGATTCGAATTCGGACATATAGACATGTGTCCATGTGAGTGTGACGACTTGGCCAATCTTCTCTTCATTTTTTTATTATTATTTACGTGACATCATTTTTTCTCATCCTCAATGCATGATCGCAAAGTCCCGGGAATTGTCACTTGCGGATAATCTCCTAGCGTTCGGTGATTTTCTCCTCGCTATTTTTAGATACGAGGTCATTGTTGACCACTGACCTCGGTAGATAGAACCAGTATAGGCCACTTTAGGAAGATCCCACGTGACTTTTAACGGTACTGATTGGAGCGTCTATATTGATGCTAAGGTCACATGATGCACGCTACGGATCACGTGTCCAAGCGGAAATGTGCCGCTAAAAGTGCGCTAAACACAGCCATTTTTCACTTGCCCAGGAAACCTTGAGACCGCTAGATCTAATCCCGATATCGGCGAATTCTCGCATTAAAAGCACTGAAGCCACGTGTCTAAATTGCGGGTTAGCGTCCATCTTTGAGTAGGTAAGCGAAATCTCGCTAGAATATAATGTGATGAAATGTGTAGTACCTTGCAAATCGACGCAAAATTGGTATAACTGCGTTTACTTTATTCATAATTTTTGTTTTACGGTCACATCCAGCCACATGTGATCGGGTATATTTTATGATCCCACGGGATATGTACAACATGTTCATAATAATGTATAACGGGAATATATATATCTATTAATTTCCATATTATTTGAGTATTTTCGACCCGACGCTTAGACTAACGGAATTTAATATTAACGATAATGTTGACAGACCGTGACATATATTCATTATAAATTATATGACGATGCGACCAGACATGAAAGTTGTGATAATGTTGTCAGACAATTCTAAAACAATGGTGTCCAATTATTTGTTAAATTCATCATAATTGACATGACGATTAGGCTAGAGGCACAGAACTAGAATACTGTTGGCGACATTTCTATGATAAATTTGGTGGGTTTAACTGACATTTATAATAATTCATCGGGTTAAGTTACGAAAATCAGTCTAAAGAATTATAATACTGCCACTGGGGCAGAGAAATATAATAAAGGACAGACAGGAGAAACTTGAATTCAAGATTAGGCTCTAGACATATGATGTTAGAGACTAAAATCTGAGATTACTGGCAGAGGGACGGCTTAGGGAAAGACTGCTTTCTAAAGCTAGAAAATTAATGAAGCCGTCGTATTTGTCTTCAGTCTATGGTGGAGCCTTGCACGACAGTCCAATCTCAGAGCAGAATACGGAGTCGAGCACAGAGAAGGCAAATCCGAACCATTCAAGACCTACCTGGGGCAACGTCAGGAGACCGGAGAACTAACCACGCTTCACTATCAGCCAGGGGCTGAAAAGATAAGTTCCTTGAAAAAGGGAACTCACCAGATCAATGCATATTTTAGTCATCCATGATGAAACACACTTGATGTGAGACACATAAGTACATACAGCAGACACTAATTCCATCGACAATACTATGATTCACCATCTATTCATTTTATTGCAATAAACCAATTGGGTGTATATACTGTACCCCATGCTTTGTTCCTTCGATTAGATGTTACATATTGTCTGATGTTTATCTTCCTTTATAAGGGAGGGGGGGGGGGGGGGCCTCGTAAAATATAATATAATTTAAAGAATAACAATAATAGATAACTGAGAAGGGGACGACGGTGGAAAACCCAGCAGGAATTCCTTGAGCCAAATCTTCCACATTCAGATCTATTATTTCCTCTAAATAATTCTTATCCTTCAACGCTACGTGACAGTGAGGAAGAAAAAAAAAACAGCAGAAAATGTCTAAAGACTGTGAGCTCTACTAGAATATCATATTGACAGCACGACTTTCACCAACCCCTTTGAAGGAGAAACTGTATGTCAAGGAGAGAATGTCATGAAATAGATGCAAATATAGGAAAGCGAAAGAAGAAGAAAAAGAAGAATATGATGGTAAACTTGACGGTAGATAAAATTGAAATTGCAAGCAACAAGCCCCAATAAACAAGCCCTAATAAACAAGCCCTAATAAACAAGCCCTTGGATATTTAAATAGAAAATCAAATGATAAGCGACGCTGTCGTTGGACCACAAAGGAACCATCAATGAATAAACTATCTTAATTGCCAAAGAGTTAAGAACTGTTCGCGAGCATGCGTCATATTCTGGACCTCGTTTCTCTCTGTATTATCTATTTATTCTCACACGAGTTTTCAATGTTACTTTTAATAAACAGCTATTATCAATTATAGCATTATTTGCAGTATTTTATCATAATCAGAAATAATAAAAATATATGTTTAAAAACAGGATGTGAAGAGATGACGCTGAATATGAATATGTTGAGAAAGCCAGCTGATAGCATTACAATGCAGTCCTTAATTTGGAATCGCCACGACAAGATACTTAATTAGAGGAAGACCAAAAAACACTCTCCAGTATGAGATTGCCAGTCCCTATGCACAAACTCATATTTGTAGTTACTTACGATAAGCCTGAGGAGGACTAGGCCTTTCTTTGTCTCAAGACCCCAGTAACTACAGGAAACATATAATTAAGACATGTAACGTATCAAAAAATGGAGTGTTTCATTAAACAATGAGTGTATTTTTTCTGATGATTTAGTAAGACTTTTGAAGATAGTACTTGTCAGTTCTAATACATCATATAAACAGTATTTCTTGCTTCTACCCAGAAATATAGCGCTTTTTTCGCACAACATGTAAAGAGGTCAAGTTTCATCAGATTCAAGAATCTATAATCGATTTGATTAGTTGATTACATCAATCTATCAACATCTTTCAGCTCCCCGTGGAGCATAGGTCCTGAGCAAAGATGTGTCTTGTCTTCCTGTACTGTACCATCAGATAGAAGTCAGTTCATAACTTCTTTAACGTTATCATATTCATGATTGTGTGTGGGTGTTTTCTGGGAGTCTGCTTCTATTTTTCTTACCTGGGATGTCCAGAACAGGTACTGCCTTGATGTGATCTGGTTTTCTTTATGTGTGTTTTATCTTCACCTCGTGTTCCACTTGTATTTGTCTGGTTCAAATCATGTGTTCCAAATTTAGTGATCTTGTATTTACCATTTCAGTTCGTCTTTTTTCGCAAGCACCGATTTAGATTAGTTTAATAATCGAGAAACAGTAAGTGTTGGAAGAAAAATGAGAAAAAAACAAGAGGAGAGTATTCAGAAAGTCAAATAGAAAAACTGTTCTCCCTTTGTGGTTCTGCCGAAGTGCGATCACAAGAATGTTGAACGATCGTTAAGTAAACGCAGTGACTCAACAAACTTTTGCATCCGACAGGAACATTTCTGAAATTCTTTGGAGGAGAGAGAATGATTAATGAGGACAAAAAATCTTAATGCGTATCTTTGCAGGCCCGTGTAAAAATCCAAAATATTCATTTCGGCAACTGCTGTTTGATTCCCAGCGGTGCGAGAAGTGTAGCCGACGTAAATACTGGGCAAACAGCGATGTTAGTTTGTGCAGGATAAGTTACTGGCTTTGTTCGAGTGGTAGACTGGTTAGCACACTTGCTTCTCGAAGCAAGAGTATCATATTCGAAACCTGTTAGCATCAAACTCCAGTCTACCCGACTCTTCCTGAGCTTAAACGAATTCTGAATCAAAGTTATCATGTTTTTTGGACTTTCGGAAAGTCGTTTAAATGACAAAATATCAAATGATGATATTGCACTACAAAGGTAACAGGTACTCGTTGGACATAAAGGGTGACACTAGACAACAGAAAAGAAAATATGAGTGATAGGCTTACCGTGAATCGAACCTAGGACCAACCAGACGGCGCCATCGCCTTGCTGTGACAGCACATCGTGAATGGACGCTGAGCCAATTTTGAACCCCCAAAATGTGCATTATTGGCTGAGGTCATTCTCGTGACACTCACACAACTATGGAATAGGACACGTGGACGACGCAGACCGTTTTAAAGACGCAATCACTAATATAACTTTCCTATCAGCAAGTATAGACCAAATAAAGGACGAAATACTTGTGTCCAGTAATGTGTAGTGGAAGACGAATAACAAAGAATAGACAGGTAGGTTAAAGTTACGGATGGGTGAACTCTTAAATAAATAATGAAGGAAACCTGAGTCCTATGGATGGTAAATAAATAAGTAAATACATAAATAAATAAATAAAGGTAATTAACAGGTACTCGTTGGACATAAAGGGTGGCACTAGACAACAAAAAAGAAAATATGAGTGATAGACTTACCGGGAATCGAACCTAGGACCAACCAGACAGCGCTTTCGCCTTGCTGTGACAGTACATCCGTAACTTCAACCTACCCGTCTATTCTTTGTTATTCGTCTTCCACTACACATTACTGGACACAAGTATTTCGGCCTGTATTTAGTCTATACTGCACCTCTAGCCAGTGATTACCAGCTTTCTGATCTCGATGACGCCATTGCTCATTGGACACGTATCTTTCATAGTGTGTTTGGTAACCACGCACCAACTAAAGACGTTCGCGTGAAACGACAGATCAAATCTCCTAGAATCACACCAGCAGTTTTAGAAGCCATGAGGCAGCGAGATCGAGCTCACAAAAGTAAGGACTTTAACACATACAGAGCGCAAAGGAACAAGGTACAATTTTTAATACGTAGAGACAAGAAAACATACTTTTAAAACTTGGTTCAGAACAAAACAAACAGTAGAGATGTGTGGAAAGCAATCAATACTCTAACAAACAACCGAAATTCGCCAGACTCGTTAACCCCCAACACATCATTTACTTGTACAGACTTCAGCAATTACGTACTTTTAGGCAGAAATAACCAGTCTTAAATCTACGATACCAGATTCCCCTTGCGACCTAGGCCAACTGTCAGCATACTGTGAGAACAAATGCAAATACAATCCCATCCGACATTCTGTTTACGTCAGTTAACGAAGTGTATAACTATCTTCTAGGCCTTAAAGAGAATAACTCATCAGGACTTGACGAAATCAGTAATCGAATACTGCGCTATGCTGCGCTAGTTATTAGTGATTCAGTAACATGCATATACAATCTATGTATCGCAAAGATTATTTTCCGTCGCACTTTAAAGTCGCTAAGGTATATCCTCTTTTCAAACCTGGTTCCTCCGATAATTGTAACGTTGGTAACTCATTTCATCGCTATCCAAACCACTGGAAAAACACATACATAAAATTACACTACAACACCTAGTTAACAACGACTTACTAATTGATAGTCAGTCGGGGTTCAGACCTAAACATTCATGTCACACTGCTCTAACTAACATGATAGACAACTGGCACCTAAATATTAACAACGATAATATGTGTGGGCCAGACTTTGTAGACTTGAAAAAGCATTTGATATGATAGATCACGCTATTTTAATTAGAAAACTAGAAACATCAAAAGTAAACTTTCAACTGGTGACAATAATTAACTCATTTCTGTCAGACAGAAAACATGTAGTTTCTTACAATAACTCATATTCAAACCCAGCCGTAATAAATACTGGCGTTCCTCAGGGTTCTATACTTGGTCCTCTACTTTTTGCCATATACATTAACGACCTTCCACTACACATCAGGCACTTCTCCTGTGACCTGTTCGCAGACGACTGTACTGTTTACAAGAGTGATAAAAGTTGTAACACACTCGAACTTTCGTTACAAAAAGATACAGATAATCTGATCAAGTGGAGCAACCTACAAAAGCGTGCAGTGCGTCTAGTCTCTGACAACTGCCTAACTCGGTGTGTAGATCTATTTTTTTTTAAAAACCCAGAATACTGCCCTTAAGAAAGCGCCTTCTGTTTAACAACGCTAAATTTGTTCACAAAATCCTGTCACAGAATGCTCCAGCATATATGTGGCCAATGATCAAATACAATGAAAGACGCAGTCAACGCTTTAACAAATTGCAAGTGCCCAAGCCTAGGCTTATTCAAGAAAAGCTTAGCGTACTCTGCTGCTCATCTTAGGAATTGTCTTCCACATAACCTAAGAAACAACCTCAGTCCCTATTCATACAATCGTAGACTTTTCGAATACTTTATGAGTTCTGATTACATGCCCCCCTAATCGGGTTATCTTTTCTTATAATATCAACTGAAGGTTCTAATGACGATATATCTTTTCAATATATTTTATGTCATGCTTATAAGTAGTTAATGTTAATATGAGTGTGCTATTTTATTTTACTTTACAACGTTGAATTCCTTATAATTTATATGTAAAATGCATGTGAGAATAAATGAATTCATTATGAAAGGTGAGAGAAAGGAAGGGCATAATGTCAGACGGGCCTGCGTGCCCAATTCTAAACCCATTGAAAATAAAGTTCGTTCGTTCGTTCTGTCTGCCTGTCAATCTATCGATCTGTCTGTGTGTGTGTGTCTGTCTATCTATCTATCTATCTATCTATCTATCTATCTATCTATCTATCTATCTATCTATCTATCTATCTATCTATCTATCTATCTATCTATCTATCTATCTATCTATCTATCTATCTATCTATCTGTCTATCTGTCTGTCTGTCTGTCTGTCTGTCTGTCTGTCTGTCTGTCTGTCTGTCCGTCCGTCCGTCCGTCCGTCCGTCTTCTATCTATCTATCTATCTATCTATCTATCTATCTATCTATCTATCTATCTATCTATCTATCTATCTATCTATCTATCTATCTATCTATCTATCTATCTATCTATCTATCTCTCTCTCTCTCTCTCTCTCTCTCTCTCTCTGCCCTCCCGCCCGCCCGCCCGTCCGCCCACCACCCACCCACCCACCCATCTATCTATCTATCTATCTATCTATCTATCTATCTATCTATCTATCTATCTATCTATCTATCTATCTATCTATCTATCTATCTATCTATCTATCTATCTATCTATCTATCTATCTATCTGAAAATGTGAAATATTATAGAACTAAAATATCATTTTTACTTTGTTAGTATCTATCCATCCATCCATCCGTCCGTCCATCCATCCGTCTGTCTGTCTGTCTGTCTATCTATCTGAAAATGTGAAAGATTATAGAACTAAAATATAATTTTTCCGTGTTAGTTTATACTTTAAATAAATAATACACACATACATGTATGTTTCAGGCGTTCTTGAGAAATAAAGAAGTAGAAAACTAGACAACAGAAAAAACAACGGAGGTGATAGGCTTACCGCAGAATCGAACCCAGGACTTTCCGAACGACAACACCGCATAGCTACGGAATAGAATCGCACTATCCTCTCTGCCAACGAGGCACCACAAAAATAGTAATAAATGTTTATACAATATCAAACCTACCCACTATCCTGTTCTCACTGTTCTAGTCTACTATCATTTACTGGACACAGTATTAAGGTCCTTGTCTTGTTGGATTCGGCCTATACTGCTTGATAGAAATACAACAAAAGTGATTGCGTCATTAATAGGCTGAACTGCCCATGGTGGACTTCTGGTGTCAAGTATTGTGGTTCGCACTGTTGACCTGCCATTGAAACATCATTTATTGATGATGCGTAGATGACAGGGCGGATAGTGTGATTCGCTTGCGCGGCTAGGCGGGGTTGTCGCCCGGAAGATCCAGTGTTCAAATCCTGGGTAAGCCACTCATGTCTGTTGTTTTTCTGTTGTCTGGTGTTCTACTTCTTTGTTTCCTGCGAGTGCCTGATAACATACCTTTATATTTGTTTCATATTAATTTACGACAAAAATAGTGCTTCGTGGACAGGGGTGATTAGCACGATTTTCAACACGTAACACCGGATATGTACCTAGGAGCGATCCAGCCTAATTAATGATGCAACTGCTTCTGTTGTCCCCCTATCATACAGTATAGGTCAGATTACAGAAGATAAAGATCTTAATACTGTGTTTAGTAAATGACAAAAGAATGAGAACAGTACAGGGCACAGGGTAGGTAAATACTTTGTCGAATTTTATTTGCTGACTATCAGTGATACCTGACGATTGCCCGGGTTAATAGTAACCCAACTTTTAATGTGAGTTTCTACCGGTTAAAGATGGCACATAAGAACTGGCAAAATAGTTCTGTGTTCTTTATCAATGCATAGTCAGATATTCTCTGTCTGAGGACAGGAAAACCTTCTACTTCAGTCTCTCGTCTTCTCGACTCCATTGGTTGATGTCCCATGTGTCGTAGAATAATGTTTAAGCAAAGGGATATTGTTGATGTAGATTGAAGAAAGTTTGTTTTCCGATGTTTATTCGTATTTCATATACATTTTCAAACCATGTGCAGTCAACAATTTTATTAAATAAGTTTCAATGAAAATACAAGGATGCAATGAATACGTGTATAAAACATTCGCGCACACACACGCACTCATTCAAACACTCTTTCTTGTACTCTGGTTATACATTGCACTTTTTTTTGTAATGAGGGTAGTAATATAAGAAAAAAAAAATTAACAAACAATGTGTTGTCACCATGTCCAATTTTTTATTTATTTTTATTTTATTTTATTTTTTTTTTCTTAACCAGCGGCACTTGGGCTTTCAGCCCTTCGGCCCAATGACATGTCACTGCGAGGCTGGGGAACCTGAGGACTTTCCTTCCAACCCGGTCAGGAGCTTCGCTCCTTCCCATCCACAGAGGGTTTATCACAGGAGCCGTTCAGGCTATTCGGTCAAATTTCCGGCCGTAAACATTTCTTCAAACGCTGACGCCCGGGTTTGAACAATGAACACCTGGTCGCCAGTACAACGCCAAAGCCATTACACCAGCGCGGCTCCCAAAAGGTTTAAATGAAAATGCAATTAATTCGTTTTTCCCGCTGTATTTATCTTTTCTCATATCAAAGTATTGGCACTCCTGGCAGTTGAAAAATAGATAATTTTGTTTTTAATTTTTGTTTAATAAACAACCTTTATTGGGTTTCAAATATTTACAACATGAGCAATATTACTTACAAAACTCAATATGAGCATGAAGGCGAAAATTGATAGATATGGTTGATGAAGATGATGATTTATAGTATTTGATGATTACATTTACAGGAGATGATGAATAGAAAAGCCATGTCTGATTGTATCTGATTGTATATTTTTATAAAGGAAACTAATTTTGAAAATTATTTACAAGTTCATAAAGGCGCAGAAGCTTAGAAGATAGATAGCGCAGAAGTTTAGAAGATAGATAGCGCAGAAGGTTAGAAGATAGATAAACAGAAGTTTAGAAGATAGATTGCACAGAAGTTTAGAAGATAGATAGCGCAGAAGTTTAGAAGATAGACAGCACAGAAGTTTAGAAGATAGATAGCGCAAAAGTTTAGAAGATAGATAGCGCAGAAGTTTAGAAGATAGATAGCACAGACGTTTAGAAGATAGATAGCGCAGAAGGGCAGAAGTTTAGAAGATAGATAACGCAGAAGTTTAGAAGATAGATAGACAGAAGTTTAGAAGATAGATGGCACAGAATTTTAGAAGATAGATAGACAGAGGTTTAGAAGATAGATGGCACAGAATTTTAGAAGATAGATAGACAGAAGTTTAGAAGATAGATAGACAGAAGTTTAGAAGATAGATAGACAGAAGTTTAGAAGATAGATGGCACAGAATTTTAGAAGATAGATAGACAGAAGTTTAGAAGATAGATAGACAGAAGTTTAGAAGATAGATAGACAGAAGTTTAGAAGATAGATGGCACAGAATTTTAGAAGATAGATAGACAGAGGTTTAGAAGATAGATAGCACAGAAGTTTAGAAGATAGATAGACAGAAGTTTAGAAGATAGATAGACAGAAGTTTAGAAGATAGATAGACAGAAGTTTAGAAGATAGATAGACAGAAGTTTAGAAGATAGATAGACAGAAGTTTAGAAGATAGATAGACAGAAGTTTAGAAGATAGATAGACAGAAGTTTAGAAGATAGATAGACAGAAGTTTAGAAGATAGATAGCACAGAAGTTTAGAAGATAGATAGACAGAAGTTTAGAAGATAGATAGACAGAAGTTTAGAAGATAGATGGCACAGAATTTTAGAAGATAGATAGACAGAAGTTTAGAAGATAGATAGACAGAAGTTTAGAAGATAGATAGACAGAAGTTTAGAAGATAGATGGCACAGAATTTTAGAAGATAGATAGACAGAGGTTTAGAAGATAGATAGACAGAAGTTTAGAAGATAGATAGACAGAAGTTTAGAAGATAGATAGACAGAAGTTTAGAAGATAGATAGACAGAAGTTTATAGAAGATAGATAGACAGAAGTTTAGAAGATAGATAGACAGAGGTTTAGAAGATAGATAGACAGAAGTTTAGAAGATAGATAGACAGAAGTTTAGAAGATAGATAGCACAGAAGTTTAGAAGATAGATAGACAGAAGTTTAGAAGATAGATAGCACAGAAGTTTAGAAGATAGATAGACAGAAGTTTAGAAGATAGATAGACAAAAGTTTAGAAGATAGATAGACAGAAGTTTAGAAGATAGATAGACAGAAGTTTAGAAGATAGATAGCGCAGAAGTTTAGAAGATAGATAGACAAAAGTTTAGAAGATAGATAGACAAAAGTTTAGAAGATAGATAGCGCAGAAGTTTAGAAGATAGATAGTGCAGAAGTTTAGAAGATAGATAGTGCAGAAGTTTAGAAGATAGATAGACAAAAGTTTAGAAGATAGATAGACAGAAGTTTAGAAGATAGATAGCACAGAAGTTTAGAAGATAGATAGACAGAAGTTTAGAAGATAGATAGACAGAAGTTTAGAAGATAGATAGACAGAGGTTTAGAAGATAGATAGCACAGAGGTTTAGAAGATAGATAGACAGAAGTTTAGAAGATAGATAGACAGAGGTTTAGAAGATAGATAGACAGAAGTTTAGAAGATAGATAGTGCAGAAGTTTAGAAGATAGATAGACATAAGTTTAGAAGATAGATAGCGCAGAAGTTTAGAAGATAGATAGACAAAAGTTTAGAAGATAGATAGACAGAAGTTTAGAAGATAGATAGACAGAAGTTTAGAAGATAGATAGACAGAAGTTTAGAAGATAGATAGACAGAAGTTTAGAAGATAGATAGACAGAAGTTTAGAAGATAGATAGCACAGAAGTTTAGAAGATAGATAGACAGAAGTTTAGAAGATAGATAGACAGAAGTTTAGAAGATAGATAGACAGAAGTTTAGAAGATAGATAGACAGAAGTTTAGAAGATAGATAGACAGAAGTTTAGAAGATAGATAGACAGAAGTTTAGAAGATAGATAGACAGAAGTTTAGAAGATAGATAGACAAAAGTTTAGAAGATAGATAGACAGAAGTTTAGAAGATAGATAGACAGAAGTTTAGAAGATAGATAGACAGAAGTTTAGAAGATAGATAGACAGAAGTTTAGAAGATAGATAGACAAAAGTTTAGAAGATAGATAGACAGAAGTTTAGAAGATAGATAGACAGAAGTTTAGAAGATAGATAGACAGAAGTTTAGAAGATAGATAGACAGAAGTTTAGAAGATAGATAGACAGAAGTTTAGAAGATAGATAGACAGTTTAGAAGATAGATAGACAAGATAGAAGATAGACAGAAGTTTAGAAGATAGATAGACAGAGGTTTAGAAGATAGATAGCACAGAAGTTTAGAAGATAGATAGACAGAAGTTTAGAAGATAGATAGCACAGAAGTTTAGAAGATAGATAGACAGAAGTTTAGAAGATAGATAGACAGAAGTTTAGAAGATAGATAGACAGAAGTTTAGAAGATAGATAGACAGAAGTTTAGAAGATAGATAGACAGAAGTTTAGAAGATAGATAGACAGAAGTTTAGAAGATAGATAGACAAAAGTTTAGAAGATAGATAGACAGAGGTTTAGAAGATAGATAGACAGAAGTTTAGAAGATAGATAGCGCAGAAGTTTAGAAGATAGATAGACAGAAGTTTAGAAGATAGATAGACAGAAGTTTAGAAGATAGATAGACAGAAGTTTAGAAGATAGATGGCACAGAATTTTAGAAGATAGATAGACAGAGGTTTAGAAGATAGATAGACAGAAGTTTAGAAGATAGATGGCACAGAAGTTTAGAAGATAGATAGACAGAGGTTTAGAAGATAGATAGACAGAAGTTTAGAAGATAGATAGACAGAAGTTTAGAAGATAGATAGACAGAAGTTTAGAAGATAGATAGTGCAGAAGTTTAGAAGATAGATAGACATAAGTTTAGAAGATAGATAGCGCAGAGGTTTAGAAGATAGATAGACAGAAGTTTAGAAGATAGATAGTGCAGAAGTTTAGAAGATAGATAGACATAAGTTTAGAAGATAGATAGCACAGAAGTTTAGAAGATAGATAGACAGAAGTTTAGAAGATAGATAGACAGAAGTTTAGAAGATAGATAGACAGAAGTTTAGAAGATAGATAGACAGAAGTTTAGAAGATAGATAGACAGAAGTTTAGAAGATAGATAGACAAAAGTTTAGAAGATAGATAGACAGAAGTTTAGAAGATAGATAGACAGAAGTTTAGAAGATAGATAGACAGAAGTTTAGAAGATAGATAGCACAGAAGTTTAGAAGATAGATAGACAGAAGTTTAGAAGATAGATAGCGCAGAAGTTTAGAAGATAGATAGTGCAGAAGTTTAGAAGATAGATAGACAAAAGTTTAGAAGATAGATAGCGCAGAAGTTTAGAAGATAGATAGACAGAAGTTTAGAAGATAGATAGACTGAAGAGTGCTATGACATTTTGTATTTTATATTACAAATAGTTATTTACATTGTCTTTCTAGACAAAGAGAATTTGTAAAGAAGATTTTTTTTTCAAACTTTTATTTGCATTTCTTTTAATGTTAATGTTAATAACATAAACACTCGTGCGTACTCACACTTTAATTTGCACACTTAAAAAGTAAATATTAAGGGTTAAACATTTTAAATAAAGTAAAAGAGTAAAATGGAATAAATAAAATAAACTAAATTCGAAAGATGAAAAAAAGGGTAATATTGGTTTATAGTTGATCAAATTTAACATTTGCTGACATCCATGCAGTACATATGTATTCCCAAAAAACGTGGGAAGGAAACCAAAAGTGTTATACATCATGGATACACAAAAATTACTTTCTCTCCATTAGTCTCTACATTATAGATACAGTTGTGTTACAACTGGGATCCGATAAAATTAAATGCAAGTGGATTATGAAAAACATTAATATTAATGCTGTAAAAAGATCTCAAATATAAGATAGTTCAAAAAATACATACTACCCACTTAATAATTTTTAATTATATTATAAAATAATTAAAACTGTGGTTGCTAATTACATATATTCATCACGATTATTATAGTCTGGTTAATTCCCTCGAAGACAAACAGTTTGCGTCCCTTACTGGTCACTACCCATGACCGGTTCCGTTTATTTTAGCCACAAGGGGCGCCACTTTAGCAACTTCCAACCATACCGTTAAATACCTCATAACATGTTACCTCTGTTAGAACCCTTTAGAGCCCTCTACATAGTTCCCCCTTAACTTCTATAGCGGACAACAGACAGAGCCACTTTCACAAATATAGATTAGATAACACATGAATATTGTGCTCTACATACTCAAGTCTATTTCTTCTGTTTGATGAATAAGTCTCAACACATTTTTTTTCACTAAAACCAGGTCCTCTATCAAATATTTCAGTCAATGTTCATTGAAATTATATTCAATTTCATCATTATTATCCTCTAGTTCCCGAAGGAGCATATAGTTGCAATCAATTCATGCCAATCTCCCAGTTCTGTGCCGTGCCAATCTCCCAGTTCTGTGCCGTGCCAATCTCCCAGTTCTGTGCCGTGCCAATCTCCCAGTTCTGTGCCGTGCCAATCTCCCAGTTCTGTGCCGTGCCAATCTCCCAGTTCTGTGCCGTGCCAATCTCCCAGTTCTGTGCCGTGCCAATCTCCCAGTTCTGTGCCGTGCCAATCTCCCAGTTCTGTGCCGTGCCAATCTCCCAGTTCTGTGCCGTGCCAATCTCCCAGTTCTGTGCCGTGCCAATCTCCCAGTTCTGTGCCGTGCCAATCTCCCAGTTCTGTGCCGTGCCAATCTCCCAGTTCTGTGCCGTGCCAATCTCCCAGTTCTGTGCCGTGCCAATCTCCCAGTTCTGTGCCGTGCCAATCTCCCAGTTCTGTGCCGTGCCAATCTCCCAGTTCTGTGCCGTGCCAATCTCCCAGTTCTGTGCCGTGCCAATCTCCCAGTTCTGTGCCGTGCCAATCTCCCAGTTCTGTGCCGTGCCAATCTCCCAGTTCTGTGCCGTGCCAATCTCCCAGTTCTGTGCCGTGCCAATCTCCCAGTTCTGTGCCGTGCCAATCTCCCAGTTCTCTGCCGTCTGTTCAATGTCTTTCAATGTCTTCTTTATTTTTGCCATGTCTGTCTCTTGTACTCTTCTCCGTGTTTCTCGGTACCTACATACATCTGTCTCTTGTATTCTTTTCCGTGTCTCTCGGTACCTACATACATCTGTCTCTTGTATTCTTCTCCGTGTTTCTCGGTACCTACATTCATCTCTTACCCGAGGAAATCTGGAACGAGGACTGTACAGTAATACTATCATCAGGTTTTCCTAGTGTAAATTCTATTAAACGCCAGAGCCTTCTTCTGACCTGTTGTTCAACTTGCTGTGATCTGGTACTTGCCAGCATGTCTACATTACTGATCTTGCCATACCATTTTCATTCGTCAAGTCTACTCGTGCACCCATTTATGAAAGTCCGTCACTTTTTTTTTTCTTTTAAATTTAATGTATTATACACATAAATAAGAAGGCCGGAACGTTCGATCGTCTATTTAATAATTCTAGGAACACAGAGAGCGGATCTCCAGTTATCTCTGCTTCCTACTGTCGTTTTCATAATACAATTAATCAATTACATGCATTGATTTTAAAATTTCTCGTCTTTTTGTTTTCACTCTTAATAGAATAATCACCATGTCTGGGCGCTACCTTCAACCTAGACACAGTGACCGTCGGTTATATTAGGAAGCTTTTCCAGTTATAAAAGACCTTGTGGCCTGGTTATATAAGCCGTAAAAGGGCCTTAAGTATGTAGTAGTGACTTGTTTTATTAACTGTGATGACATTAGGAAGTCGGGTCATAACGCTTCAAGGTTCGGTAATCGGGTCATTACGGTATGGTTATCGTGTCATACTTGTTCGGTAATCGCATTTTAACGATTCGGTAATCGGGTCTTAAAACTGGCTCGATCATAGCGAGCTATATTTGCAAATGGCTTATTACGTGATTTAAAAATCGAGTTTTGACGGTACTGGAGTTTCGAAAGTCGACATTAAAATACAAATTGTGTACTCGTTGAAGATATTACGAGCTGATTTGGTGTATCGATCATGTTTTAGGGTCGTCCACATAAGATGTTACGCAGTGAGACGAGGGGCGGGGTGGGGGGGGGGGGGTACAAATTGTGTGAAGTTGTGTGACTATAGAGGGAGGGGGGTATGGAAAAACATGACGCCATACACAAATATAAGAGCAATACTCGCATCTTACATAAATTATGTTTCTATTTTTATCAGCACTAGCTAACGTTTATCCGCATTTGTTAACTTTTATCTGTACTAGTAAACTTTTATCTGCACTCGTTAACTTTTATCTGTACTAGTGAACTTTTATCTGCACTCGTTAACTTTTATCCAAAATAAATAACAACTCCCTCGTGGACGACTTATATTACTATTGTAATCTCAGCTGAAATATCGAATAATTGTTAAAACTTTTAATTGGTTTAAATTGTTTTTAATTATATATTTCTTTCTTAAATAATGTAATACACACCTTAGAAAACAAAATGCAGACTAAATAGATTGTACTGTGTAAAAATAGATTTCAAAATCAGTAGCAGGTTAACACCAGCGTGACAACAGTCTGGCGTGATCAAAGAAATATGTGATCATAAGGAGTCACATCCAATACAAAAATTAAGAATAAATTCAAGTCAGTCCTTTAGTATGGCTCTGAACATAAGAAAACAATTAAAAACAACAACAAAAAAGCTTCAGATTTTCACAAATGGGGAAAAAAGATAATCTCATAGTAGATACTGACACAGGGGAGTTAAGTGTTAGAGAAGTGGTTTACAATTATTTTTCTCTACCGATACTTCCGGAATGAAAATTTGCTCGCGCCTCACTGAATTTTTTATTGATAAGAAATACCTTCAAAAACCAAAAATAAAATCAACACTTAGCAGTGCTTTATTCATAACCTAGAACACAATTTTTTGTATAATGTGATCATGAGACATCCACACAGTATAAAACAATACAGCTACATAAAAAAAACACGATTCATTCACAAAATACAAAAATTCAGTGAGAGATGTTAGCTTGTTTTTGTTGGGTAATCTCATTTATATTAGGTCTTATCTGAGACAAACTCTCATCTCCTCATCAACACAGAGAAGCCTTTCTCTTTTCTGGTCTTTGATGTTTGTCAGAGCTGAAAATCCCTGTTCACAACAATATGTCCTAGAGAACTGTTTGAGAATGGATAATATTCTTGAAGAGATGCGTGGAAACTGTTTCTGGCTGTATATCCCAAAAAAAAAAGAGTCCAGTGTGGCATACTCCCGTGTTTCAATTTCAAGCTGCAGTCACCCGAAATCCTGGCCATTTCCTTCTTCTTATCTAATGTCAGATCTAAACAATGGGATCTCTAACCCAGTCGAATTTTTCTGTAGACAACGATGGGAAGTACTGATCAATCTTTTCTACTACTGTTGCAACCCCAGTGTGAGGCGTACAATTCATTGCTCGTTTAAAAATTAATGACTTTTCTAAGAATGTGTCTGAATCCTTGAGTGTCTTTGAATCTTCTCGCTACATCTGCCATCCTCTCGCCCCCACCAGTCTGGCGCGCCACACCGTTTGAAAACACTGTTTATGAGACTTCACAATGCTAGATCAAGCTTCGAAAGGGGAAGTAATCAATTCCCCTTGTCGCTGCCTTTGCCTTTCCTGAGCCAAGAGCAGAGTCAGGTATCCATTTACAGCTAATAGATTGTAGCATGACGCCAACGTGTTTCCAACCCATTATCTTCCCCGCGAGAGGTCTGCGCTCTAACCACGGACGCTTTCATGAATGGGTGCTTGCCTAAAACAGAAGGATTGTAGTGTTATCTTCTTCTTCTTTGATCTGTAGCCGCTAACCGTCAAAGCAGTCAGTGGCCATCACGCCTGGTGGCGTCTTGTAGGGCAACAACAAATTGATTCCACTTTGTTCGGTCGGCGGCCGTCGGCCTCTCTTTCGTTTTCTCTCGGGGTCCAAAGCATAGCTGTTCTTGTGATTGTACCAGGGTCCCTTCTGAGGACGTGGCCAACCCAACTCCAGCATCTGCCAGCTATGATGGTGTGCATGTCCTCCTGGTTACTCCGAATACGTAGTTCTTGGTTGCTGATGGTATTCGGCCAAAAGATTCGGAGAATTTTCCTTAGGCAGATTGTGTGGAAGGAGGACAGTTTCGACATTTCCTTCTCTGTTACTCTCCAGCATTCCGCACCATAGAGAAGCACAGAAAGTACACAGCTCTCATACAGTCTTAATTTGGTGTTTGAGCTGTACTGGGAAGACTTCCAAATGTTGTTGAGACTAGCAAAGGCTGTTCTCGCTTTATTCATTCTGTTGTTAATGTCCTTGCTTGTTCCGCCGTCAAGTGTTACTATGCATGCTAGGTAAGTAAATGTGTCTGTCTGTTCTAACTTCTGGTTCCTTATTGTTATTGGCTCAGGATTGCCCACATTTAATGTCATGACCTCTGTCTTCTTCAGATTGATGTTCAGACCAACCGCTGGCCATACTTATTCAGTCTATCGGTTTTTTCTTGGATGTGTTGATGTGAATGCGCAAGTAGTGCAATGTCATCTGCATATTCCAGGTCTTCCGGTGTAGAAAACGTTGTCCATCTAATTCCTCTAGGACTGGCCTCTGTTGTCTGGCGCATCACCCAATCTATGGCTGTCAAAAATAATGTTGTTGATTGTCGCAGATTGAAGATAATTTGCCTATTTGAAATTTTCTGTCCATCCTACATATTGCTTTATTTTCTGTCTATCCTAAGTTTCTGACAAATGTTTCTCACGCACTTGCATTTCCCAACCTAACTCAGGTGAAGCTTCGGTCAACCAGCGTCCATATCTGTTAGGATTTTTCAGACTCGGTTTCTAGATATTTATGGTCTGTCTTCTTTTCCATTGTTAATACTTTTGAGCTCGAAACCACAGCACGTACAATCGTGACATTAAATTTGCAAACTAATTTGCGGAGATACTTTTGCCGGTGGATATTGTGGGAATTTAAAAATGTAGCGAAAGAAAATAGTTTTAGACTTCACTTGGTGATACCATTCTGACGGAGAAAGACGCACTTCTTAGTCTTGTAAAGTAAAACTGAGCATAGAGAGACTTGCGTTAAACAAAGTGCCCTCTAGTTTAGCTTACAGACTATAAATTCCGGTGCGGGTATGTATTCGCTTTTCCAGTATATAGGAAATGAGCTCAAATATATAGATATGAAATATATTACTATCATGGTGAAAGTCTAAGTGTATTATATAAATGGGTTCACTTTATCATGTATGTATCATAAATGCTTACAAAAATTCATTTATTTTCACTGCTTGTATTTTAAAGCGATATTATGTTACAATGTTTGCATCATTCATAATTTCAATGATCATTTTACTTGTCAATGTTTGTAACACTAATGTATGAGCATATTATTATGAATGCTGGAAGGAATGAATGGTGGAAAGGAAAGAAGGATTCTCTAGCGGACCCTCATGTGACCTTGTCTGACCGGGGCGGGAGCAAAACGGCGGTCTTGTTATTGTGTATGTACGCGGCCTGCCAGCTGAATTCATTCACAGCAGACAGGAATGTTTAAGAATGGACTGACCTATTTTAGGAACGAGATGGAGAGACGCATGTATGAATACCAACATGCCTTCGCTAAAGACACTGCTTAAATTGTTACTGTAGTAATCTGCGTGTTGCAGCAGAAGAGTAGTTACACATGTATACTGTTCAAAAAAAGAAACGCAACTTTTTTGGTGTTACTTTTATAAAAGATATTCGCTGATTGGACATCAGTCAACCTATCGGCTGTGTCCAGCTGGTCATTATCATCTCGTGGAAACTTACTGAACACAAAACTCTCTGACCATATTATTGAATGAATATAAAAGATTGACGCTCCTTGAATAAATTCAGTTGAAAATTCAATGCGCAAGTATGGCTCATCTCACTACAGAACAACGACTCGTCATCATTGGACGTTTACAGACTGGACAGTCACAAAGTGTAGTGGCCAGACAATTTAATGTGGTTAGAAGCACCATTAGTCGCCTTTGGAGGCGATTTCAAGAAACTGGCTCAGTGGCAGACCGGCCGCGCAGTGGAAGACCCAGAGTCACAACTCCTGCCGAAGTCCGCTTCATACGGCTGCGTCACCTCAGGAATCTACTTGCATCTGCGTCCTCCACAGTCGGGTCAAAGTCAGCAGCTCGTCGAATTTCAGATCAAACGGTCAGGAACCGGCTGCACGACTCTGGTCTTTGGGCTAGAAGACCCTACAGAGGCCCTGTTCTTACGGACCGGCATCGCCAGAACCGACTGCAGTGGGCGAACCAGCATCGTCAACGGACCGTTGGGAATGACTGGAGACGGGTTTGTTTTAATGATGAATCATTTTTTGGGCTCCAGCGACACGATAGACGGAGAAGAGTTTACCGCAGAGTCCATGAGCGCTACGCCCATAACAGCGTTGATGAGGCTGCTCCACATGGTGGTGGAGGTTTACTGATGTGGGGGGCGATCAGCTTCATGGCTAGAAGTGACCTGGTGCAAATTGAAGGACGCCTGAATGCCCAACGATACGTCGCTGAAATTCTTCGTCCTCACGTCCTTCCACTTCTGGCTGCACGAGGGTCAATTTTTCAGCAGAATATCGCTCGACCTCATGTGGCACAACTCACCACCCAGTTCCTCGCTGACAACAACGTCCAGACCATTACGTGGCCAGCCATGTCATCAGACATGAACCCCATAGAACACTTATGGGATGAACTCGACAGACGACTCCGCCAGCGAGACGTGGCTCCAGCCAATCTCCGACAGTTTTCTCTTGCGCTGCGGGAAGAGTGGGCAGCCATCGCACAACAATAGATCCAACGGCTAATCGGATCCATGTCAAGGAGATGTCGTTCTCTGATAGAGGCCAGAGGAGGCCATACACCTTACTGAAACGGAGGCCTCAGTCGCAAAGAATAAAAGTCCAAACCAAATTTAATGAACATCATTTCATTGTTAAAGTCTGAAAGTTTCTTCATGCCAAGATTGGAACATTAATTCCGTAAAATAAACTTTTGGTACAAGTTTGAAATTTGGTGTCCATTACCACAGCTATAATGTTGCGTTTCTTTTTTTGAACAGTATATTTTTGTTTTGTCTAACAGATATATGCAGTGCAAGTCTTGTCTCTTATTGCTGAAAAGAGGTACCTAGCCCACCAGTCACAATAATAATTCCCTTCAATTATTTCAAGTATTTAAAAGATTCTCAACACCAACCATCACCCTTACCATACTCCACCCATTATAACCATCCATCCCACCTGTGGAAGCAAATTCGTTATCTGTGGATATCTCATCAATTGTGGATACCTTACACCAATCTTGGATTTATAAAATCGTGTTCAGATTCTGTGCCCTTTTTGTGGATACTTTATTCGAGCACTGAAGTTAATTTCAAAGCATTGGATTACGTTATTTTTCCTAGAGAACACCAGGATATAAGTTGTTCCAACATTCACACCAAAGGAACAAACATTCATTTTCACACAAACAGTATTTCACATATTTTCCAGCAAAGCCTATCAGGCCTGCCGGGAACTTTACTAACACAGTTCATTCATAATCTTTTTTTTTTCTCACTATTTGTGTAATATTTTTTCTTCTTTAAAATCATCAAATTGTTGTGAGTTTGTTTTCTCGTGATAATCTTCATTCTTTGCTGTAAAATCTTTATTGATTTATTTACATCTCTAAATTGAAATAAATTGAGCTAGCCTCGATAGGATTGTTCGTTCACTTCAGACTACCAAATACTCAATCTAACTTTACTTCTTTACCCTACTATTTGTGAGTGACACAGTGTGTGCAAAAGAGTAATATTGTCGCCAGAGAAAACAAAAAAGAGCGGTGTGTGTGGTTTTCTTAGTGAAGCACTCACTGACTCAGCCTGTGCCTTCTGTCTATCTCTCTTGCGCATCACTATAACACGGCAGTGTGCACTACTCTCCCTCACCTCCCTGCAGCTGTCAAGCTTTACCTATTGTTTATTAAATATTCATGCGACATTGATAAGGGGCATCCCTGTCGTACTCCTGTTTTCAATTCGAAAGTTAGATTACTCAATCCAACACTACATGTAAAGTTAGAATAGAGACTTTTTATGATGGAAACAATGCAGCTAAGAATTCCATAAGCCCTCAGTATTTTCCATAGGCTGTCCCTGTGTATGCTGTCGAAAGCCTTTTTAAAATTAACAAAGTTAATGAATAGCTATCTCTGCCATTCTGAGCACTGCTCTATAATGTTCCTGAGGGTGAATATATGATCTGCACATTTTCTGTTCTTTCTAAAACCCGCTTGTTCTTTCCTCAGTTTATGGTCAACTGCTTTTGAAATTCTCTGGATGATTATCCTGCCTAGTATTTTGCTGGGAACTGAGAGGAGAGTAATTCCTCTCCAGTTGTTGCAGTCTGCAAGGTCGCCCTTCTTGGGCAATTTGACAACTATTCCGTTACTCCACTCTGTTGGTGTTGTCTCAGTTTCCCAGACTTGTACAAATAGTGGTTCTAATAGTTCTGCTGCTAGTTCAGGGTCTACCTTGAATAACTCAGCATTCAGATTGTCGTGACCAGGCGCTTTTCAATGTTTTAACCCTTTGATAGCTGTGATGATTTCTTCTTTTCGTGGAATGTCTGTATTTACGTCTAAGTCACTTTCAGCCTCAGGAACATTCAGCTGAGTCTCTGGTGTTTCCTTATTCAATGTTTCTCTGAAGTGCTCTGCCCATCTTGTGTCCTGCCCCTGTGCTGTGACGATGAGATTTCTTTGCTTGTCTCTGTGATAAACGAGCGCCAAAGCCTTATCGCTCAATCCTTTCCTACATCTTTCTTATTTTATTTTCTCAGACATTGTGCTCTTTCATCCCACATTTGCTATTCCATCGTTTTTGATTACTCGCATCTGGTATCTAAAGAACCACATTTGTTCTTTCATCGGTGGTCTTTTGATTCAGTTTCCCACCTAGTTAAACACACCTGGTCTCATCCTAATCTTGTGACACCCCTTCTTCTTCTTTGATCCTTAGCCGCCGACCGTCAAAGCAGTCAGTGGCCATCACGCCTAGTGGCGTCTTGTAGGGCAACAACAAATTGATTCCACTTTGCTCGGTCGGCGGCCATCCTTCGTACAGTGCCCCAACTCTGATTTATTCTTTGCATCTCAGCCTCCACAGTTCTCCGCCAGGTTGTTTATGGTCGGCCTCTCTTTCGTTTTCCTTCAGGGGTCCAAAGCATAGCTGTTCTTGTGATGGCATCGGGGTCTCTTCTGAGGACATGGCCAACCCAGCTCCAGCGTCTGCCAGCTATGATGGTGTGCATGTCCTCTTGCTTGCTCCGAGTAAGCAGATCTTGGTTGGTGATGGTATTCGGCCAAAAGATTCGGTGAATTTTTCTTAGGCATGTTGTGTGAAAAGAGCACAATTTCGACATTTCCTTCTCTGTAACTCTCCAGCATTCCGCACCATAGAGAAGCACAGAAAGCACACAGCTCTGATATAATCTTAATTTTGTGCTTGTGCTGTATTGAGAGGACTTCCAGATGTTGTTTAGGCTAAAAACGGCTGTTTTTGCCTTATTCATTCTGATGTTGATGTCTTTGCCTGCCCCGCCGTCTGGTGTTACTATGCATCCTAGGTATGTGAAGGTGTCTGTCTGTACCGGTTGCTGATTCCTTACTGATGTGGGTTCAGGATGTGACACCCCTACGTGGTCATAAACGATTTCCTTTGATACGGAATTCCATACCACCTTGGGCTATTGTTAACTACGAAGCGAACGTGGCTGACACAAAGGATTAGTCTCTTCAGTGCTAACAACTGTGCAAGCAAGCGAAGGTCACCACATGGGAACAATAGCGCTTGAAGCGGCGTCATTACACAAATATTGATTATTTTGGGAGATGTCCCTCTGTGAAGAAGTCTTTTCAGGCTGTGTAAACAAAGAATAGCCCAACACGTCAAAAGGACTCGTGAAGGATTACAGGCATTTACAAGCAAGAGGCAAGGGACAGCCAGATTTGTGACAGTTAGAGGACGGGTGGATTTTTCTAGCCGACCAATCAGCAAACACCGGGTGGTCTGACAAAGACTGAGAGGCCACGCGAACGAAAGGGAGTGGCGAATTGCCCAACCCACTTTTAGACTGACAGGAGACATGAGAGATATTAGGTCTGGGTTGCAAGATGCACGCCTGGTAATTGGTTGAGGGGAGGAGTTAGATTATCTCGGACACATTGGCTAACCCAGCGATATATTGTACTGCGCAGCTCGTTAGAGATCAGTACAGTTTTCAACATGGTGGTGTAGAGAAATCCCTAAAGCATAGTCTGAATTAATTCAGTGTGGATAAAATAATTCATATCTGTAGAGTATTGTGTTCTTGAAGGATTTTGCGAAGGGAAAAGAAGGTTAGTAGATCTTATACAGATTATTAATACTTTTTTATTATTCTTTATTCACCTTAACCTCACAGCTAAATGTGCGAAAGATAGTTTTTCAATTAATTCTTCTCAAAAATAATTAATAAAATCAGAAGACTTTCCTCTAAGATGATAGGCTGATAGGAAGTCATTAAAAGTTCATACTTCACCTTTTACTTTATCTTCATCTAGCTTGTTAAATCACCATCATAGCCTTTCATACGCACACACTCGCATGCACAATATATTTAACATCATAGTGATCGATAGTAAGAAGTAGAATAAATGCGAAAACTTACGAAGACTTTTGTGCGTCTTCAGTCCATCAGAAGTCTGAGTCTACACGCTACGTGTCTGACGTCTAACCAGAAATAAATTATCAAAACGGACATTTGGTTTGCAGAATTTGCCATAGGACATTCTTCGTTCCTCACTTAAAAAGGAATATTTTTCGCCACGCTCAAGAAGGTGGACGCAGCATTTTTCGTCAACATATATCACATGCGCACAAGTTCGATTCTAGTTATAACAAGTTCCAGTCACTCGAAAGCTTTCTACAGGAGTCAAGCTAAAGCTCACAGTTGATTACTTATATCAAGTTCAGCTCCATCGGAAGCGTACTATCTGAAGTCAAGCTAAAGAGCTCAAAAGTTGATTCTCATATTTATACTAAGTGCAACACACTCTTAAGCGCATTCTATGAAGCAGGCCCCAAAGTATATTTTATGAATCGCAATTACATACTCAAGATAATAAGTCTACATATCACTAACATTTCGTGAAGATATCGAGTCTGGCCAGTACCCCCCGGAGATTAGACAACAGACATTTTATACGACAACTATTAACTGTTGATCAACGCTACAGAGATATACTCAAACAATGAAGGACTATATATATATATATATATATATATATATATATATATATATATATATATATATATATATATATATATATCGTCATCGTTCTCAGTACGACAACAATTTTCACCAGAACGTCCTCGACTTTGAGATACCCCACTCGACATAACTTATACCTACCTGGGACATTCTATGCATACATGTGAACCATCCTACCCGGGAGAAGCATTTAGAGACCCATGGACTGCGTAGATTACTCTCCATTTTGGTAACACGTATCATATCACATCATCATCATTTCGCTTTACACAAGCTCATTCTTCTATTTAATTAACTACAATATTAATATCTCATCTGTGTGTTTTGTGTGAATCGTCTTTACCATCACCACGTTCTAAACACTACTAACCCTATATGTGTAGATATTTAATTAATAAACCCAATAATCGTGTGATCATTATCTAGTTTGTTAATGTATCACTCGTCCTGTCGGTGTTAAATATTTACACATAGGGAAATGTCTACACTCAGGTGAGGTTGGGGGCTCTTTCTGCTACGGGATCTAACGGCAGAAGCTAAGGTCGTGGGGAAACTATAATTAACTAGAAAACACTGTCCAGTGGAGAGCATTCGCATTCCCTTCTTGCCCCTATCTCGAATAGGTCTTTATTCTTTCTTAACGACCCAGTTTATAGAGACCTAATATCTAATAGGCTATTCCTGGCGAAAACTACTGTCGTAGTTGCCCCAATACTCACCACACGACAATTGGTGACTCGTCTTGGGATTAGTGAACCAGGACTTAGAAGTGTGATAAATCACATTTTCATCCCTGCTATACAGTTGCGATAATTGCAAACTTTGTTGGAATTTTGAGGGATTACCTCCTAGGCTGTGTCTTACTATAATTTGTCTGTTTCATACTTACTTACTTAGTCGTTCCCCTTCTACCGTGAGGTGTAGAGGTTTGGAAGAGAGAGCGCCAGATTATCCTATCGGCTGTCTTCCTCCTGGCCTGGTTCCGTTCTAGTCCTCGGTCCTTCAAAGATTGTCTAATGTCCTCCCAGTGGACTCTGGGTCGTCCTGGGGTTCTGGATCATTAGCTCTTTGTTTTCCATGCTTGTCGTGGTATCCGATCTTCTCCCATTCTGCAGACATGGCCAAACCATCTTATTTGGGACTGTTCTACTTAGGTCTGCAGGGGGTGGGATTTTAGGCCATGACGTATCGTCTGGTTGCGGACCATGTCTCTTCTTGTTACTTCAACCACCTTCCTCAGATACCTCATTTCTGAGGTTTGGATCTGGCTTTTGTGGGTTGCAGTCATTGCCCATGACTCGCATCCATATGTCAAGACTGGGACATAGGTGGAGCGGTATACAGCCATCTTCGTTTTCTTACCAACCTCTCTCTTGCTGAGGAATCCTCTATTTATGGCCTGAAAAAGTCTCCCAGCTGCTGCTTTTCGACTGGCCAACTCTTCTTTGATGCCTCCCTTTCGATCTATAATAGCTCCGAGATATTTAAAGTGGTCGACCTGCTCCAGGACCTGTTCTCCCAGCTTAATCTGATGTCTTCTTTCTTCTCGTGATATCACCATGGATTGTGTTTTAGAGCTGCTTATGACCATCCCTCTCTTCTCCAGCTCTTCCTTCCATACTTGCAGGTTGGATTGGAGATATGCCTGTGATTTAGCAATCAGGGCAACATCATCAGCAAATGCCAGTTCTGAAATACATACCTGTCTCATCTTCCAGTACCCCACTGAATACTTTCTTGTTCTCTCCTTACATGCCTTGATGACATCGTCCATGAGGAGTATGAAAAGATAAGGTGACAGGATATCACCTTTTCTTACAGCAGTGGTGGTCCTTGTAGCGGGAGGTTATATAAAATTATTTACTTATGTAAGAGTATGCCAGTAAAGAGTTCTGGTCTTACAAGTAATACCCCAGTCTTAGAAATAAGCACTGGTGTATTGTTATCATAAAAATAGTCAGACTGTGAAAACCCTGGCCCAGTTGGTAAGAAGTAGTACCAGGATTTAAGGTGTCTCCTCCCTATGACTATCTTATGATTACTTATATTCTAGGGGATAAGTAAAAGGAACATTCACTGAAACCACAAATGGAAGAAGTGAATAAATCCTCAGGTACAGTTAAAATAGTTTAATAATTACACTAATATTCTATTTCTACTAGTTGGAAAAGAGCATATACATATATATAAAAGTATTCACACAATTACTATTATTGTCTGTTTAGACTTCAAGATCTTGAATATTAAAGTTACTGCAATCTGCAATCACTGTTTTTAGTCTCTTGACTTTCCAATTAATTGTCATCAGTTGACTGAACTATGGATTTTCACTATTAGCTGTTTTATATATTGTGGTGGTCAGTGTCCTAAGTGACACTTATCTGACTCTTGATCCTGCTGACACGGACTGTCCGTTGCATATATCAGTATCGGTAGACCCAGCACTAGGGATGCCGAAGACCAGTTGAAGTTCACTCTTTGGGGTCCTGCACGTTTGTGGGATTGCCTCTGATGAACAACACAGGTTTCTGATACTGGACAGTCTGGTTTGAGTTATTTCATGGAACCCTCAGACTTCAGATACTGGACTGAAAAATGTTTCTGGCGTTCCGCTCACAATTCATGGGTAGTGGCGAAACTCTGCCTCCAGTCTGTCTCAAACCTCTTTCGATGTCTGTGTCTCAATTTACCGATACGCTTTATATACGTATAGCGCGGACGTATCGGAGGGTACTGACGTCACAGCTTAAACCTAGGCCTGAAAAATCCTTCCCGAACAGCGATTTCAGCCGATCTGTGCGTCGACTGAAATTTCTCATTCCTGATCTTCGGCTTATACAGTATCCATCCTGTTCCATCTTATCTTGTTTTATACAGTCGATAAATCTCTATCTTCCTATCCATGTAATTTCCCAAACTGATATTTGTTGATTTTAATATTTAGAACAGAAGTGGGTTTACATGCTTTTCCGCGTAACTGAGGGCAGCCGAAATACGCATATATCTCCGTAAATGAGAACTTCCTACCGTTCCTTCTTATATGCAGTTATACACAATCCTTCCCTGTACTAAAATGTAAAATCCTTTTCATAATGATTCCCTTCTGCTTTTATTTATCCTTGGCGATTTCCTCTGTCTGATACACATCTCGCTGATACACCGCCATTTTGAAAGCGGTCAATCGATCGTTGACGGGTTCATAAATCTACCTGAACACGTTTGCAATGACTTGAAACCAATTTTGCGACATAGCTCCCCCATATTTTAAGCTGGATGATATCTAGCTTAACTATTGGGTACAAGACAATTGCAAATCGACCATTCCAAAGTCAGTTTTCCTTCCTTCTATCTTGCTCCAACTCTGTGGGATGGCGACTGAGAAAATCTGCGCCCACATTCTGTTTTCCAGGAATATATTCAATAGTGAAGGCGTATGGCTGAATCAATAATGACCATCTTAGTAAGCGAGTATTTGCATGACGTGATGAGGCCAAAAATGACAGGGGTTGATGATCGCACTGGACCACAAATGGCTTGCCATACAAATAGGGTTGAAACTTATTGATGGCCCACACCAATGCTAAACATTCACTCTCTATAGTAGAGTAATTCTTTTCTGCCGCGTTCAACTTGCGGCTGGCATAAGCAACAGGAAACAGTTCCTCATTCTGGGTCTGAGATTTTGGCACAAGCGCGGCCCCAATTCCTACATTGCTTGCATCAGTCCGTACTATAAACTCTTGCGTCATATCGGGTAACTTCAGAATAGGCCTACTAGTGAGTTTATGTTTTAACTCTGAATATGCATGCTCACACTCTGCAGTCCACTTTATTGTGTCCGGCTTCCCTTTCTTTGTCAGATCCGTCAAAGGTGCACATAAGGTGTTGAAGTCTTTGATGTACTTTTGATAGAATCCTCCTAAGGATACGAACGACCTCACATCATTTTTTGTCTGTGGTCTAGGTGCATTCCTTAACTTTTCTATATTTTTGGGATCAGGAGACATGTTTCCATGACAAATTGTATGTCCCAAAAATTCTAATTCCTGACATCCGATTACACACTTTGTTGGGCGAGCAGTCAAACCTGCCTCTCTGAGTCTACCCAGTAACATTGATAGAGAATGTAGATGATCCTCAAATGTTTCCGTGGCTATGAGAATGTCATCCATAAAGTTGGTGATGTTAGAGTTGTTCAAGGGTTCCAGCAATTTCCTCATCATCCTTGAAAATACGCTTGGTGCGTTTTTCAACCCGAATGCTAGTACATTAAATTCATAGTGACCATCCGAAGTGCTAAAAGCCAGCATGTGTCAGATCTCGGGTTTGACAGGAATCTGGTAATATCCCTTACTTAAATCGACCTTAGAGAAATATTTCGCAGTACTTAGCTTCGAGAACAGCTGATTGGTATCCGGTAATGGATCAGCTTGGGTTTCAGTGATCGCATTTAATTTCCGGTAATCGATACAGAGTCGGTGTTCTCCACTTGGTTTTCTCAACAGCACAACACTTGAACTGTAAGGTGATTCTGACTTGGAGATGATTTGTTCTTGCAATAGATAATCAATTTCCTCCTTCAATGCTTGTGCCTTGGCATATGGTATAGGGTAGGTCTTCATGCAGATCGGTGTTGGATCGATGACCTTCATATCATATGTCAATAAGTTGGTGCATCCTGGTTTATCAGTTAACACATCTGCATGTGTTTTTAAAACTTCTTTAACTTGCTCCCTCTGTTCCCGAGTTAACTGAGTACTAATTTTGACTTGTTCATATGTCTCAGTCGGTCTTAATGGATACTCTATTGAGGTAAGTGGTTCATGCTTCATTTCGGTTGCGATGGCCAGAGTCATCATATGAGCTACCTCCGTTGATGTCCTATCATAATATTTCTTTAACAGATTAACATGGTACACCCTTTCTTTGCCCTTCTTGTCAATTTTGTAATTAGTCCTCGATATTTTCTCTAGCACGTTATATGGACCCTGCCAACCAATCTGCAGTTTGTTGTTACTGCTGGGCAATAGAAGAAGCACTTTTTCTCCAACAGCAAGTTCCCTTATGTCCTTGAGGTCCTGTACCAGCTTTTCTATACAGTAGTCCATTTTTTATATACAAGTCTCCTTTTTCTGGAGGGTTATGGGCCTTTGGCAATTTGCCAAAACAAGGCTTCAATGTGTCATTTTCTGATTGAGCCTGTTTCATCTGCTCTGGCTGAGTATTGTTAGGATTTTCCTCCTCGTTTTTGGTGCTCGACCTGGTCTGGACTGCTGCCAGGACACCAGGTTTTACTGGGTCACCCAAAAATACATACCTACACCCCAATATCAGCGGGTATATAGGGTCATCTATCACTGCGGCTGCTATCACTCCTTCCACATAGCGAGATTTCACATTGATCCTAGCTATAGGAAGTGTCATGGTTGCTGTTCCCTTAGTTGCCCCTTGTATTTCCACGGTTTCTGTGGTAATTTGATCAGAGTGCTCTAGGGTTGAACTCACAACTGAGTCGAAATCCAGGCCGGTATCATATAAGCTCATGACTCGATTGCCGTTCACGGTTACGAGCTCACTCACAGGGGGATGACGGAGGCTATTCTGACTCCCTGTCAGTTCCATCATATCTGTCCTAATCCCTGTTGCTAAACATGCAGCGTGATGAGGGGTTTTCCTTCTACAATCTACAGTGTTGTGGTTGCTCATCTTACAAATTTTGCACCACTTATCTCCCTGTTTGTAGGGTTTCTTTTCCTGAGTCTGAGGGTTCTTGTCCTTATTATCAAATCTTGGCTTATTTCTGTATGGATGATCCTTCTGGTCAAACTGGGTATTCTGCGGGGGTGGCTTATATCCTTCTACCTGCTTTCTTTTTGTTCCTACCAATTCAGCTTGAGCTGCTTGGTATCTCTCTGCACATTTCAAAATGTCTTCCAGCCTCTCTGCTCCTTGTTCCATAAGGAATTTCCTCATTTCTTGAGACATGGAATCTTTCACTTGCTCTAACATAACCATTTCTTTCAGATCCTCGTAGGTTTTCTGATACTTACCTAAACTACTCCATTTCAACAAATACGTTTCTAGCCTAGCTGAGAACTGGTTATATGTTTCTCCAGGTAGAGGTTTAGAAGTTCTAAATTTCTTCCTATATGCCTCAGAGTTCTTTTCATACCGGATCAGTAAGGCTTGCTTTAGTATTTCATAATTTTCCTGATCTTCTTTGGGGAGTTTCAGAAACACATCATATGCAATACCTCTCAATCCCTGGGATAACTTTAGACTCCATTTTTCCTTTTCCAGTCCATATGTAGAGGCTAGCCTTTTATACCTATCCAGGAACGACTCAATTGCGTCCTCCTTTTCAACAAATGGATTTAGGTGGAAACTCATGGCTCCATTTGCCGTGTTCTGAAAAGAGCTATTCGCAGAATGAGGTGAGCTATTACCATGGGTGATAGTCCCAGCCTGAAGTTCAAGATCAAGCTGTCTCATTTTCAGCTCATGATCTCTCTCTGCTTGTAACCTCCTTTCTTCTCTCTCAGCTTCTAATTTCTTGGCTTCTCTCTCCGCTTCTAATTTCTTGGCTTCTCTCTCTGCTTCTAATTCTAATTTCTTGGCTTCTCTCTCTGCTTCTAATTTCTTGGCTTCTCTCTCTGCTTCTAATTCTAATTTCTTGGCTTCTCTCTCTGCTTCTAATTTCTTTGTTTCTCTCTCTGCTTCTAATTGCTTTGCTTCTCTCTCGGTGTACTTTTCACATTCCGTCGTGACATACCGGATCAGAGCGTCACCATCCATGCCAAGCTCTTTTCCCACCTGCAGTGTAGCAGACCTAAATTTGACAAAGTCAGCCATGATGTATCTGTAGTCTAGTAGGGCAAGTGATCTTACTCAAACAAATTTACTACAATATAATTAACTTAGTTAAAATTAAAGTTAATTAAACTGACTTCACCATATATGAAACAGCTTTCTTTATCTGTACTCAATGGTACTCCTAAAAATATAATTATTTCCTACTATGTTAACTCTTTCCAAAAAATTTTACAAAACAAAATTTTCTACACAGCAGAAATAGAATATTGGCTCTGGAATATTAAAGATATCCCGCAGACGAACCTCCACTGTAGCGGGAGGTTATATAAAATTATTTACTTATGTAAGAGTATGCCAGTAAAGAGTTCTGGTCTTACAAGTAATACCCCAGTCTTAGAAATAAGCACTGGTGTATTGTTATCATAAAAATAGTCAGACTGTGAAAACCCTGGCCCAGTTGGTAAGAAGTAGTACCAGGATTTAAGGTGTCTCCTCCCTATGACTATCTTATGATTACTTATATTCTAGGGGATAAGTAAAAGGAACATTCACTGAAACCACAAATGGAAGAAGTGAATAAATCCTCAGGTACAGTTAAAATAGTTTAATAATTACACTAATATTCTATTTCTACTAGTTGGAAAAGAGCATATACATATATATAAAAGTATTCACACAATTACTATTATTGTCTGTTTAGACTTCAAGATCTTGAATATTAAAGTTACTGCAATCTGCAATCACTGTTTTTAGTCTCTTGACTTTCCAATTAATTGTCATCAGTTGACTGAACTATGGATTTTCACTATTAGCTGTTTTATATATTGTGGTGGTCAGTGTCCTAAGTGACACTTATCTGACTCTTGATCCTGCTGACACGGACTGTCTGTTGCATATATCAGTATCGATAGACCCAGCACTAGGGATGCCGAAGACCAGTTGAAGTTCACTCTTTGGGGTCCTGCACGTTTGTGGGATTGCCTCTGATGAACAACACAGGTTTCTGATACTGGAAAGTCTGGTTTGAGTTATTTCATGGAACCCTCAGACTTCAGATACTGGACTGAAAAATGTTTCTGGCGATCCGCTCACAATTCATGGGTAGTGGCGAAACTCTGCCTCCAGTCTGTCTCAAACCTCTTTCGATGTCTGTGTCTCAGTTTACCGATACGCTTTATATACGTATAGCGCGGACGTATCGGAGGGTACTGACGTCACAGCTTAAACCTAGGCCTGAAAAATCCTTCCCGAACAGCGATTTCAGCCGATCTGTGCGTCGACTGAAATTTCTCATTCCTGATCTTCGGCTTATACAGTATCCATCCTGTTCCATCTTATCTTGTTTTATACAGCCGATAAATCTCTATCTTCCTATCCATGTAATTTCCCAAACTGTTATTTGTTGATTTTAATATTTAGAACAGAAGTGGGTTTACATGCTTTTCCGCGTAACTGAGGGCAGCCGAAATACGCATATATCTCCGTAAATGAGAACTTCCTACCGTTCCTTCTTATATGCAGTTATACACAATCCTTCCCTGTACTAAAATGTAAAATCCTTTTCATAATGATTCCCTTCTGCTTTTATTTATCCTTGGCGATTTCCTCTGTCTGATACACATCTCGCTGATACACCGCCATTTTGAAAGCGGTCAATCGATCGTTGACGGGTTCATAAATCTACCTGAACACGTTTGCAATGACTTGAAACCAATTTTGCGACAGTCCTGAACTCTTCTGACTTATGGTTTGCTGTTCTCACATAATTTATGCAAGACTTGTAGAAGCTCTGTATAACACGAATCAGAGGTGCTGGAATGTTCTTCCTTGCCAAACAGTCCCAAAGTTTGTTCCAGGGGACCCTGTTGAACGGCTTTTCCAGATCTATGAAACAAAGATGAATCACACTCTTATAATGAAGAACCTTTTCACTCAGCTGTCTGAGTGTGTACATTAGGTCTTGAGTACTTCAGTTTGCTCGGAATCCGCACTGAACCTCATCCAATTGTGGCTCAGCTAGGCGTCGGAGTCAGTGCTCTACGATTCTAGTAGATTTTACCAGGAACTCTGAGAAGGGATATGCCTCTATGGTTTCCACATTGTCGATTGTCACCCTTTTTCAAAATTGGTGTTATGATGGCAATTTCCCAATCCTTTGGTATGGTCTTGTTGCACCACGCTGCCTATAGGACCCTTAAGAGTAATAGGTCGCCTGGTGCTCCCATGTACTTAACCATTTCTGGTGTTATACCATCATGCCCTGCTTCTGTGCCCATCTTGATTTTCTCCAGTGCTGCCTTCAGTTCTTCCATCTTTATGTCATCTTCACCATCATTGGTTTTCTCTTCAATGCTAGTGGTTAGCATTTCTGATGCTTGACCTTGCTCACCATCCAGGAGTTCTGAGAAATATTCTTTCCATTACTTCCTTCTGGGCAGCAAGCAATTGCCTTGCTTTTCCTTTATAAATTTGAGAGGGGATTGTTTTTCCTTCCTCATGTTCTTTAGGGTCTTATAGAACAATTTCTGGTTTTCTTGCGCATCTTTTTCTAGCTTTTCTCCAAATTCTTCCCAGGACTTCTGTTTTGCTGCTAGTACCTTGTTCTTTGCTTCTGTTCTGAGTGTCACAAATTCTCTATATTTCTCCATTTGTCCTGTTGTGTTTTTAGCTCCTAAGTATTGTTTCCATGCAATTTTCTTATTTTCTCTTCGACTTCTTCTGTCCACCAAGGTGTCCTCTTTCTCTTGTTCCCAAGTCGGACTTCACCACATGCTTCTGCAGCAGCTGTCTTTATGATGTCCTTGAATTTAAGCCAGAGGGTTTCTAAGTCATCAGGTTGTTGTTCTGTGTTGCTCACCGCTGCAGCAATAAGCCCCTGATATCTGGTCTTAATTTCTGGCTCTCTCAGCTTGTAGGTATAAATGCTCATTTCTCCCGTTCGTTTACTTAGTTTCTTGCGTGATGTTGGGCAGTTCCTAGGATAAGCAACTCTTTCAGTTGTTCTTTTGATTGTAAGCAGGTAGTGATCACTTCCAATCTCTGGCCCTCTCCAGACTCTAGCATCCCGGACATATTTGAATGAGCTCCTCCTAACAATGGCATAGTCGATCACTGACTTCTCATTCTTTGTTGGTTCACATCTAGTGTATGCGTGTATATGCTTATGGGGGAACTTTGTGTTTGTAATGATCAGATTCTGCTCACTGCAGAATCTAAGGAGTCGCTTTCCATTGTCATTGAGAGTATCTTCTCCATATCTTCCGATACCTCCACCCCATCTAGCATGGTCATTTCCAACTCTGGCATTGAAATCTCCGAGCATGATAATTTCATCTAGGCAGTCATCCACTGTCCTTTGAAGCAGCTCGGAGAATTCCTCCTTGACCTCTTCTCTCTCATCCTCATTTGGTCCATACACTATGACCAGGTTGACTATGGTTTCTCCTTCTTTTAGTTTTACAACCATAATGCGCTCCGAGACAACGTTCCATCCCTCAATACTATCTTTTGGTTTTTGGCCACAATGCAACCCACGCCCCCTTTAGCTCTTTCAGATGTGGCTACACCACTGTAGAGCAGCGTGTTGCCATCGAGATCCATGACTCCTTGTCCTTTTTTCTTTGTTTCCGTTATAGCCAGGATTTCAAGTTTTGCTTTTCTTATCTCTTCAACCAGCTCCTCTTCTTTCCCATTTATACTTCTTGTGTTCCAAGTTCCGTAAGTCGTAGTCCGTAGTCCGCTCCAGTTCGTCGCCTTTAGAATCAGTACTGTTATCTCACTTGTAGTCATCGTAATCAGAATTTAAAGCAAACAGGTGATTGCCTGTTGTGCCTTTGCATGATGGAGGGGCTGCCTCCTTACGATCTCCATGCAGACCGCCCACCTCCTTTTTCAGCCGGGCTTGGGACCGGCCTAGGCGGAGTTCTATTTCATAGTGGGGATAATTTATATCTCTAAAGCACGAGTGAAACTTTTTTTAAATTAAGTATCAAACTGACTGTTGCTGTCTATTTGGCATATATGTTTAAAGACATCAACCTGTTAATTATTTTGATAGTCTAAGAAAGGGAACTGGTGATTTACATTAGTGACAGGTTTGATTTGTGGTTATCTTCCTCTTGTCTTATGTTGACCTGTGGCGGGGAAGGTCTTGAATTGTTGTCACGTCTTAAGTCACTATTCACATGACCATATACGGAGCGGCTTTGCCTCTCGCTTGAGGAAACGCCCTGGTCTCTGTGTTAGTTTCGCTTAAGTCTGTGCTTGTTTGCACATGCGCAGGTTTTGGCGCAAAGACCGGGAGACTTCCGTCTTGGCAGTGTACCCTGGGCGTTGTGATCGGACAGAGGTCCGAAGATTTTTCCTTGCCATCTTTTTGGGGATTTGGAAGTTCATTGTATGACTGAGATGTCATCTTTCCTTCCCCTAGTTAATTCTGTATGCCAGGAATGGCAGTGTTGTGTTTAGTGTTTTATAGGATTCTGAAACAAGGTAATAGAGTCATTTTTGATATTCTCGTATGCTTAGGTTAGAGAAGTACATTTGATTACCTTAAGGCGACATGTTGAACAGAGCTCACAGCTGATATGTTATATAGAGCCCCATTATTGGTGCTTGATACGGGAACCAAGACCAAGTTGTCTTTTGAACATTAGAAGCCCAGAGAAAGTTATCTACTTGAGTAACCCGCTATGCAAGCGGGAGGATTGGCAGGAATATGTACACGGAAAGATAAAACACTAAGGTTACCTTATATTTGAGGCCCGCTACTTGCGGCCTGATGCTGTCGCCATAGAGGCCCGTTGTTACGGCCTTTATTCTTCATGAGAAGATGTGCCTGGCATGTAATGCCAGAAGAAGTCACAGCCTTTTGTTAGGCAATTGAAACCGCCTTTCCCGTGCGGTATATTTTTGTCAGGGTACCAGAACTTCAGTATATGAAGGGAGAACGTAGATTGACAGGCCATTATTGTTGGCACCATATATCTGAGTTGATGCAAAGTGTTAACCATCATTACCATCATATAATGTCCATGATTCTTGTGCCATTGACTGTGTCGTCCAGACTATCGTACGTCGTATAATAAATATTGTGAAACGTCAGCAGTATTACCTACCTTCACTGACTTCTGCATGTGGGTGAGTGGGTTCAGTTTATAGCTGTCCAAGAGCCTAAACGCATTCGTCTACATCCACACTTACCACATCATCTCACATCATATTCCAAGTACTACACGCCTGAAAACATGTATGCTGTTTGTGTGAATGTATTCATTACACCCTGGCAGCACCTCACGTGGGTGACCTAGATATACACCGCAACATTGGACTGTCCAGGTGATAAAACGACACGCCCGCTCTACCAAAGTTTACACCACGAACAAACAGACTTTTACACTGACAAAGTAAACACTTTTTGAAAACAGAGGAAACTGTAGGGAATTTTTAAAAAACATTTCTTTTTCTGTAACTGCTGGAAAAATTTTTTTATCGTAAATACTTGGTAAATTTTTCATAGAAACTGCGAGATAATTATTTATTTAATTTTTCATAATACGCTGAGTGAGTGATTTTTAAAGAACTATTTGAACTTGATTACTAATTTAAACCTAGCTGGTTTTAAAGAGATAATTATTTGTGCGAGTCAAATAATTTTGTTTGGAGGTCACAGCGAATTTTTCCCTTCGCGAATCCATACTGCATATCATGGCAGACGCCGTAAAAATTAGAGCTAGTTTAATGGAGGCAGGGCGTGAATACGGGTTAAGTGGAAAAGAGCTGATGAAATTTGTAAGCGAAGATAGTGATAAACTCCATGCAAGAGAGATGGAGATAGAGAAACTTGCAATGGACAAGGAGAAGGCCGATGCAGACGCAGCGGAGCTGGAAAAGAAAGCCGCAGCAGAAGCAACGGAGCGGAAAGATAAAGCAGAAGCAGCTGAGCGGAAAGAGAAAGAAGCAGCGGAGCGGGAGCATGCACTTAAAATGAAGCAACTGGAAATCCAGAGACAGACCAATCAGATAGAGCTGGCAAAAAGTGCAGCGGCTTCCAACTCTGTTGAAGGGTATTTACCCCGCTCAGATGGTGTGCCTACTTTGCAACCTGCGCCACTCAATGCCATGAACTTTCCGCTGGAACCTTTTTCATAAAGGAACGATACCATGGATGCCTTTTTAGATCGCTTTGAACGCTTTACAACAGGGTTTGGACTTGAAGAACGGAAGTGGAACTTGAAACTTTCCCAGGGCCTAAGAAGAGCAGCCTACGAAGTTTTTAATAAACTTTCAGCCGGAGAGCACGGTGATATCAGGCATTGAAAAAAGCTCTCTTGGTGAGGTACGAGCTTCATTCAGAGGTTTGCCGGAAACAATTTTGAGGTTCTAGGAAGGAGGCCGGAGAGACTTTCTCACAGTTCGCAGCCCGTATTCAAGACTACCTAGTGAAGTGGTGTACACTGGGAAACTTCACTGAGGACTATGACGGGTAGAAAGAGCTGATTGCGATAGAGCAAATAAGGAGTCTATGTCGGTGGAAATGCGAAGATTTCTCACTGAAAACGGCGCTGACCGGTTAGAAAATATTCTTACACTGGCAGAGCGATTCCATATTGCTCTCATGGAATCTCAAGGATCCAGGAAGAAGTTTCCGGATCAGGCGCCAAAACAACCAGCTCGCTCACAACCAGACCAACAAAGCAGAAGACCACACATCTCGCATAAACAGCACGCTAAACAGGATAACTACAAAGACCACAACAAGAAAAATGCTGCGCCGCACCAGAGACAGGAAGATAAATGTTGCAGATACTGTCGCTTGAACAATCACAACACTAATGAGTGCGAGCACAGACCTTCTCCCCAACATGCTGCATGTCTGCAGACAAAATCGTCACCCCGGAGGGAGCAGAGTCTCTTTACCGGAAACATTTCTCATCCTCCCGTCATCGAATCAAATCTCGTAAACGGACAATCTGTGGAGTGCCTTTATGACACAGGACTTGCTTTCGATGCGGTGGTCAGGGCATCTCTTGTCACCCCTGACCAGATTACAGAAGAGAGTGTTGACATCCAACGTCCGTCGAAGGATGTTGCACCCACGACACTGCCAATTGCACGTATCAGAGGGGAATCTCGTTACGTGACGGGAGAGATTCGTGCAGCCATAATGGAAGAACCAATCTACTCCCTAATCTTGGGATGTAGATATGTATTCCTTGGAGAACCTACTCAACCACTAGTCATGGCAGCCGTACAGACTAGAGGACAGTCAAAAATGGACACAGAGCAGGAACCTCCTACCAATATCCTCCCCGAGGAATTGAAGAGGGCCCAAATGGAAGATTCCTCACTGGCGCCCTGTTTTAATAGATTACATAGGACACACAACCCACCTACCAAGGGAGACTTCTCTATGAAGAATGGATTGATGTATCGCAGAGCTGGAAACGAAGGACAGGAACACAACCAATTAGTAGTTCCTGCTACATATAGGAACCAGGTGCTTGAGATGGGCCACTCTATCCCATTTAGTGGACACATGGGAATGAGCGCCGCGACTCAGCGGATCGCCTGCCACTATTATTGGCCAGGAATCACCGGCGACATTGAACGTTTCGTCAAGTCTTGTCTTCAGTGCCAGAAAGTTGCACCAAAACACTGACGGCACCCGCGACCCTTGGGGAGATGCCAATCTTGGGCACCCCATTTGAAAGAGTGGCCTTGGAAAAAATTGAACCTCTGTTGAGAACTAAGAAGAGGAACTCCCATATCCTTACCTTAGTGGACACATGGTCCATGTGGTGCGAAGCCATAGCCATGCCAGCATGCGACTCAGTGCATGTAGCTGACGCCTTACTGAACATCTTTACTAGATTAGGCTTCCCGCATGAAATTCTCACAGACAACGGGTCACCATTTCGAGGCAAGTTGACAGAGGAGGTGCTTTAAATATTCAAGACTAGGCATATTCATACTTCGCCCTTTCACCCTCAGAGTAACGGGCAAGTAAAGCGGCTTAACGGGACTCTCACCTATATCCTTCGGAAGTTGGCACAGGAGAAACCAGAAACGTGGGATCAGTACCTTCCCGTCGCATTATTTGCTTAAAGTAAAGTACCGCATGCGGCAACAGGAGTCCCTCCTGCCACACTATTCTTCGGGAGACCTATCAAAGGCCAATTAGAAGCCTTATTAAGAACATGGACAGATGCCAAGGCAGACGATAGTGTTAGTTATTTTATAAACTGTGCTTTGTTCATTTCTCAGTGCTGCCTCTTCTGCCTGTCTTGCAAGGTCATCCAGAAATGTCGTTTTGTTAGCACGGGTTTGACGTGTTCCCTATATATTACCTTTAACCTAGGAGACTTAGCTTGTAGTGTTATGACAAGCTCATTAATGTGGAACTGATGACTCGAAACAGGCAGGTGCCAGAAGAACAAGACATGAGAAGAAGACGCTGAAGATGGATAGGACACACAATGAGCAAACTTGCTTAAAGCTTTACCAGGCCGTCCTTATTGTGGAATCCCCATGGTAATAGAAGCAGAGGAAGACTCGGGAATACACGGAAAAGAGAGCTGGAGACAGACATGAAGAGGATGAAGAAGATATAGAAAGACCTTGAGCTGATGGCACGTGACAGGAAGACTTGGCATAAAGCATATGCTCCTTAGAGAGTTGAAAGGTCATGATGATGATAATGCTAATGATGATGACTAGATAACTAATTAACATTCGATTACATTATTACTTTTTAATATTACCAAAATAAAAAGGGAGGAGGGGTTAATAGATTTGTGACGTTACGGAAAGCAGGTCTGTGTTTTTATGACGAAATGTGACGGGGGAGGTGGGGGGGTAAAAATGGCAAAAATTTCGTGACATCATATGTGGCCGACCCCTCATAGCCCTCTCCTTGAAGAAGTGTACTTAGTAATTCAAATCATGTTAGCAATAATAGTATCATCAGACCAACAGTTCTTTTATGTTTGAACATGCGCCCTAATATAACCGACTGGGTTGGACGGGACGCGCCTCGCCAATACGAGGCAAAATTGTATTATATATATATATATATATATATATATATATATATATATATATATATATATATATATATATATATATATATATATATATATATATATATCATCATCATGTGACGTATTCTTTCCAGAACGTTGTCTCCATTACAGCTGCTCTGAGCACATCACGATTCTGGGCAAGTCGACCTGCATCAGCCAAAGACAAGTTCAGACTCTCTGTGATGTCCTGGGTCCACCGTCGTCTAGGTCGACCCCTTCCCCTTTTTCCAGGGATCATGCCTTCCATCACTGTTTTTTCCAGACTATTATGTCTTTTTATATGACCGAAAAATTTCAGCTTCCTTATTGCGATGGTATTTAGGAGCCAATGTTCCTGTACGTTTAGTGAGTGCAGTACTTCTCTGTTGGTCTTTTTTTCTGTCCAGGGTATTCTCAACATCCTTCTGTAGCATTTCATTTCGAATGATGTAATCTTTTTTGCAACTGTTTCATTGAGTGTCCAAGTCTCGCAGCCGTATGTTGCTACTGGGAATATACATGCTCTGATCAGTTGTAACTTTGTTTCTTTGCTTGTGCCTTGCCATAGGTTTTTCATCTGTATTAGTTGATGTGAAGCAATTGCAAGTCTTCTTTTAATTTCTACTGCACAGTCGCCAGAGCTGTTGATGATTGATCCTAAGTATTCGAATTCATTAACACTTTCCAGTTCTTCGTTATCAATTTCAATTTCTGGTTTGGTCTTTACTTTGTCTGTTGTCAATACTTTGGTCTTCTTGGTGTTTAGGTATAGATTCTGGGCCTCGCTATGTTTTTTGGTGGACAGAATTAATTGTTCAAGTCCTTCTGGGTTGGTCGATAGGAGGACTGTGTCGTCAGCATATCTGATTTCCGGGATCTGGTACCCGCCGATGTTAAATGAGCCAAACTCTGTGTGTTCTTGGTCATCTCTTACGTTTCTCATGATATTCTCGGCATAAATATAAACAGTTAAAGGGAAAGGGTACAGCCTTGTCTTACTCCTTTCTGTACTTCAAACCATTCTGATGTTTCCCCCTCTATTCTTACGGCTGCCTGTTGTTCTTGGTACAGCAGTGCGATGAGTTGTATAAGGTGGTTTGGAAATCCCATATTTTTCATAATAGCCCATAACTGTTGATGTTGTACACAATCGAAAGCTTTGGTGTAATCAATGAAACAAGTATGTAGGTCAACGTTGAATTCTCTACACTTTTCTATGATGATCCTCATGTTGAATATATGATCTCTAGTGCCTCTACCTGGTCGAAAACCCGCCTGTACTTCGTTTATTTCTGTTTCTAGCTTTTGTTGCATCCTTTTCATTATGATTTGTAATAGTATTTTGCTGGCAAGGCTTATAAGAGCTATAGTTCTGTAGTTTGTGCACAGTTTCAGGTTGCCCTTTTTTGGCAAGGGTATGTAAATTGATCTTTTCCATTCCTTGGGCCAATTTCCGCTTTGCCAGATCTTGCAGCATAATGCATGGTATATACGAGCGCTGCCTTCTCCTCCTGCCTGTATCATTTCAGCTGTTATTTCATCACAACCAGGAGATTTTCCACTTTTTAAGTGTTTGATTGCGTTCCGGACTTCCTCTATGGTAGGTTCTGGTTCACGTTCCGCTTCATTCATGACGTTGTTATCTGCCGCTTTGTTTATTTCCGTATACATTTCTTGACAGTACTCCTTCCATCTGTTCAGAATATCTTTACGTTCTGTTAGAGTGTCGCCTTTCTTGTCGTTTATTGCTCGAGGTGATGATTTAAAGTTGCTGTTCTTCAATGTTCTTACTTCAGAAAACATATTCTTACTCAATCCCTGTTCGCGCATTTCCTCTATTTTCCTGCAGGTGTCGTTTATGTATTGTTGTTTGTCTTGTCTGACTCGTTTTTTAATCTGCTTTGTGTATTCCTTGTACAACTCCTGAATTTCTGTATCTTTTTTGGACTTCATTTTTCTTCTCTCTACCACCAACTTCAGTGTTTCGTCTGAGATGTATTCTCGTCTCTTTATACTTCTTTTAGGAATTAACCTCTGTGCATTTGTAATATAAACATCTCTGATGTTATTGGCAAGTTCATCTGGTGTCATTTCCTCCTGTACTGCCATAAGAATGTCAAATTTGTTCTGAATATCGACACTGTACTCTTCTGGTATGGCGCTTGTGTCATAACGTATTACTTTGTCGCTTGTAACGACTTTTTTTCAATTTGATCTTGAAGTTTGCAGCAAGAAGTTCATGGTCGGAGTCACAGTCTGCTCCTGGGAGCGTCTTGATGGATGAGATACAAGATCGCCACCTTTGTTGTATTAAGATGTAATCTATTTGGTTCTTGCTTTTTCCGTCCGGTGACGCCCATGTATATAGTCTTCTAGTGTGTTGCATGAAAAGAGTATTTGTGATGACTAGGTTGTTTTCTGACCCAGCGTTCTCCTCTCTCATTTCTCTGACCCAATCCATAACTTCCTTTCACTCTTTTTTCATGTTCTAATCTTTCGTTTCCAACTTTGGCATTAAAATCGCCCATTATTATCCTAATATCTTGCTTATTTGCTTTCTCTAATGCTTGTTGTAGTTCATTGTAAAAATCTTCAATTTCCTGTTCTTCAGCAGCTGCTGTTGGCGCATATGTTTGTATAATTGTGATGTTCTTTCTTTTTCCTTTCAGTCTGATTGTGACAATGCGGTCATTTATGGGATTATATCCTAATAGGGAGGCAGCTGTTCTTTTAGACAGGTAGAAGCCGACGCCACTCTGACCTCCTCTCTCTTTGCCTGAGTATATGAATGTTCCTCCTGATGGAATCGAAAAGTGTCCCTGGCCCGACCATCTGTGCTCTGAGATGCCCAGGATATCGATGTTTAGTCTTTCCATCTCGTTCTTCACTATGTACTGTTTTCCTTGGTATAAGCTTCTGACGTTCCATGTTCCTATTTTGATTATTTTTCTAAGACCGATGGGGTAGGGCTGGAGTGTGTAAGGGATAGTACCTCACGGTGAGAGGCAGTCACTTCCTCTTTTTTGAGGATGGCCTGGATCCTATTTGGTTCCCCCACTCCAGTTCAGCTCACGTATGGCTCCTCGAGTCTGCTTGTGTACGGCAGCGCCACCCCCCGGGCAACGGCTTTGACTGGCCGGCAGAACTACGTGAGCAAATTGAAAAAGGGAGGTCCCCCTTAAACAGTACACACAACTGCTGGCCGAACGGGCGGATGATCAATAATATTTTGACAACGGCTTCTAGGGCAGGAGTTGGAAAGGCCTGGTATCGGGCTGAGGGCGCACCATGGACTGTAATGGTACGCGGCCAGAACCATCCAGAAAGCAATGGCAAACTACTGGATGTACAATGCCAAGAAATCCATAATGGCTAATCTGAGACTGTGTTACCACGGAAAACCATGTCATCGGTCTTAGAAAAATAAAAAAAAATAATATATATATATATATATATATATATATATATATATATATATATATATATATATATATATATATATATATATATATATATATATATATATATATATATATATATATATATATATATATATATATTTTTTTTTTTTGTGTAATAAGAATAACTGAAATTTATGTTGTATTAGTTTATTTGATAAATGATCAGATGTCTATTAAAAGAAGACAGTACTGCAAGCCTGATGAGAGCGACAGAGTTGACGATGATAACCTGAGGGTCCCATCAAGTGTTTAAGCGGCAGTAAGTCAACAAGCGTCCGCGTAGATTGTTAAGAGATCAGCGTCATTTCTGTTTCAGAAATAAGACATGACTGTAATCGTAATAATGAACTTACATGTAGAATTATCCCCAGTTACAAGGATCTTCCAGAACTTGAGGGAAAGGAAAACCCTGCAATCAATTTTTTTTAAGAGCAATTAAACATATGATAACGTATAGGAAATATAGGAATTGATGATAAACTGGACTTATTATGGACTCTTTTATCTCATCAGGTTAAAAAAAGAGTTGACAGTCTCTAGGGGAACTTGAAATAATCTTGAGAAATGTGTAGGAATTCCAGTGCGCAAAGAGAACTCTGTATGAGTTATTGGCCCTGTATTATTTATTCAAGCAAGGCCAACGTTAGAGTATAAATGACTTCAGCTTTATGATATTTGACAAAATAATGAAGCAACAAATACAGAAGAAGATCTCAACATTAGATGATGTCTCTTTAAGAGATCAAGTCACATGACAGTTACGGGATCTTATAAACATTCGATCTTTAAACGTTTAACCATAAACAGAAGATTGTTAAATGTTCTGCATAAATATACTTCAAAGTATGGGGACTTCATAATGTTTTCATCAGTTTTCAAAGTGATTCTCTTGTCCACACTGTCAAATGCATTTTCATAGTCTATAAATCCAATGTAATGAGGCGAGTCCCTTTCCAGTCTTTGTTCCTTTATTATTCTCAAAGTACATGATCTGTTTTGCCTAAACCTGCTTGTTTATCTTTCAGTTGCCTATCTTTGGGCTCTTTTAATCTCTTAAAGATGATCCTGTTTAATATTTTTCCTGGCACTGACTGTAATTCCTCTGTAATTTGTGCATTCTTGTAAATCACCCTTCATAGACATCTTGTCCAAATATAATTTCCTCCATTCTGTTGATATTTCTTCTCTCACCCAGACTTTACCAAGTAATTTGTATAGTTTAGTTTGCTAAAACAATTCACCAGGGCGCATTTCATACCGCCAACCATAAATCATCGGATCACCCAATCACGCTCGCTCAATCAGCTCATCAGAACACACAATCACGTTTCGGGTTGATACGTCTGGTCAATGTGTAGAAAAGCCTTTCCAAAAAATCCTTTGCTGATGCAGTTAAAAAATCTGGCCATGTAAGATCATAGCATACTTTTATTGACAAAACTAACGCTTGTATGGTCTTTCAGATCTTACCGCTTAAAAATAGAAAATATTCATATAATCCGAAGATACGTGATTGTATCTGCTTTGTCCCAGTGTTTTTGAATAGAAAGAGGTTGTCTAAGGTTTCTTATTCAGGGTTCATCAATTCACATAAATGCTCGCTTTGCATTGCATCGTTCATCTTACTTTCCTCATGCGCTATTGGTTATTAGATTTAAGTCCATTCCAAATCCTGATCTAGAATTAATAAGTTGATACTAAATTATTATTAGAAGTAAGTGATACCTTGATTACATTACTCAAGAGTGTGATAATAAATTGTGATTAGAAGTAAGTGATACTTTGATTACTTTAGTCAAGAGGAGACAATGCATAGTCCTGATGGATAGGTAAATCATTCTATGTTAAAGTTAAACTCACACCTTATCACTCGCTGAATTCTTATTGAACATTGTACTGGACGAAACTCGAGGTCAATTCCAACGGATTCATTAGCAAGTGAGTTTTATTTTGTCATATATGTTGCAATATGGAATGTCACGTACCTCCGTGAACTACATTGAGTACATGCAAGTGATCCGAGAATTATTCACCAGATTGTGAAGTTCAATAACCTCGAGCAGTGGTACGGATAAATCATCAAAATGCACAATCTAAATTTGAAAAGCTCAGGATGCAGTTTTTCAAAGTGTCTCTTGTGAGCACACTTTGTAACACGTACTATGTACAGCCCATATTACAATCCCGCCACATGTTTTACAGCATCACAGGTGAAATCAATTTCAATGAATTCTTCTTCTGTGGTCCTTGGTCGTTGACTGACAAAGCAATCTGTTAGCTTCATGCCTGGTGGTGTCTTGTAATGCAGCGAGAAGCTTTCACCTTTTTGCTCGGTCGAAAGCCATTCTTCTGCTCCGATACATGCTTAGTATCTTCCCTCCACAGTTCTCCGCCAGGTGGCTTTTGTCTGTCCTTACTTTCGTTATCCTTCTGGAGTCCACAGCAAGGCAGTTCTGGTGAAGGTGTCATGGTCTCTTCTGATGATGTGGCTAACCCAGTGTCTACCCGCCATGATGGTGCACATGTCTTTTTGGTGGCTCCGAATTAGCAGTTCTTAGTTGTTGATGAATGTTACCAATAAAGTTCCTCGGGTTAAGATTTCAAGTATATATCTTCTTCTTCTTTGATCCTTAGCCGCCGACCGTCAAAGCAGTCAGTGGCCATTACGCCTGGTGGCGTCTTGTAGGGCAACAACAAATTGATTCCACTTTGCTCGGTTGGCGGCCATCCCTCGTACAGTGCCCTAACTCTGGTTCATTCTTTGCATCTCAGCCTCCACAGTCCTCCGCCAAGTTGTTTTTGGTCGGCCTCTCTTTCGTTTTCCTTCAGGGGTCCATAGCATAGCTGTTCTTGTGATGGCATCAGGGTCTCTTCTGAGGACATGGCCAACCCAGCTCCAGCGTCTGCCAGCTATGATGGTGTGCATGTCCTCTTGCTTGCTCCGAGTAAGCAGATCTTGGTTGGTGATGATATTAGGCCAAAAGATTCGGTGAATTTTTCTTAGGCATGTTGTGTGAAAAGAGGACAATTTCGACATTTCCTTCTCTGTAACTCTCCAGCTCTCCGCACCATAGAGAAGCGCAGAAAGCACACAGCTCTGATATAATCCTAATTTAGTGCTTGTGCTGTACTGAGAGGACTTTCAAATGTTGTTTAGACTAAAAAAGGCTGTTCTTGCTTTGTTCATTCTGTTGTTGATGTCTCTGCTTGCTCCGCCGTCTGGTGTTACTATGCATCCTAGGTATGTGAAGGCATCTGTCTGTTCCAGTTGCTGATTCATTACTGATATGGGCTCAGGGTTGCTCACATTGAGCGTCATGACCTCTGTTTCAGTGTATATGCCTTCTTATTATCACTTGGTGATTGCAGTGTCTCGTCTGTTACTGTTTGCGCCTATTCCGCAAAATGAGGAAATTCTACTTACAAACTGCCCAAAGTAGTTTTCGGGGGTCTCTAAGGAGGTAGAGAGCAAATAAGACTATTGTTACCTCAAGTATGTCGTGAAAGACAACTAATATGAGGTTGTGCGTGGTGCAGGCAATGTCGTCGTGCAAAATTCTTGCTACAGAAATCGCCGCAGCTTCCTGCCAGAAGCCTACTTCGGTTGTCTTCATGCATTATAAGCAGAGAAAAAAGGAGCTTATGATGATGACTTACATCAGTGGCGTACTAAGGGGGATGCGAGGGGGTGATCCACCCTTGGTGATAACCAGGAAAGGGGTACCATCGAACTGTAATGCCTTAGTGCTTACTGTTAAAAATGTAAATTGGAGTGTGTTTTCTTTCTAAGAGGGAGCACCTTTGGCACCCAAAGGTAAGAACCGCCACGGGTACCAAATACTTTTAAGTACGCCTCTGAATTCATTCATCATCATCATGTGACGTATTCTCTCCAGAACGTTGTCTCCATTACAGCTGCTCTGAACGCATCACGATTCTGGGCAAGTCGACCTGCATCATTCAAAGACAAGTTCAGACTCTCTGTGATGTCCTGGATCCACCGTAGTCTAGATCGTCCCCTTCCCATTTTTCCAGGGACCATGCCTTCCATTACTAATTTTTCCAGACTATTATGTCTTTTTATATGACCGAAAAATGTCAACTTCCTTATTGCGATGGTATTTAAGAGCCAATTTTCCTCTATATTTAGTGAGTGCAATACTTCTCTGTTGGTCTTTTTTCTGTCCAGGGTATTCTCAACATCCTTCTGTTGCATTTCATTTCGAATGATGTAATATCTTTTGCAACTGTTTTATTGAGTGTCCATGTCTCGCAGCCGTATGTTGCTACTGGGAATATGCATGCTCTGATCAGTTGTAACTTTGTTTCTTTGCTTGTGCCTTGCCTCTGAATTACAAACTAATTATATAGTTATTACAGTGTTCCTAATAATTATCCTGATGTCAAATTAAGACGGAGGGCTAAATAAGTAAACATTTATCAGTAGGACGTGATACACAGGAAGTCAGCTGATAAAGCCATGTGAACAAAGACCTACGCTATGCTTATAAAAATAGGTACCGTACAGTTCCCGGTGGTCTGTGATGAGAGCATCCTATTTATAAAATCCCAACTTTTTCTGTCAGCGCAAAACGCTAAGGGATGCAACGGGTGTTAACAGTCAGACAATAATTGTGTTTTTTTCCCTTTCATGTGCTCTCCTTAAAATAGTAACACCCGACAAAGAAACGTGCGCAAGTGTAGGTATGCATGCGCCAATAAAATCTAACTGTGAACGGTTTGCGATAACTATCAACAAATCTCAAGGGCTAACATTTGAACATGATGGAATCTTTTTGAACGAGCCAGTCTTCTCTCATGGACAGCTGTACATCGCACTCTCTCGACTGAGAAATCCAAACAATTTAAAATTACAAATTAAAACAACAGAAAATCAAGGTGATGGACAATCGAATGTTCACAACTAACATTGTTTTTCCAAAAGTATCTGAATAATTAAAATTGCAGTTAGGTATTGATACTTTTGAATTTAATTCCCGGGCTTTTACACTAGTTAAAAAATAGTACTATTGCACCCTAAGGCATGTCGTACAAGACAACTAATTTGAGCTTGTGCATGAGGCTGGCAGCTGCACCATGTAAAACAAATTGCCCAAAAAGAAACCATTGGTACAAGAGCACGTGACTGCTTTATGCAGGTTTCCTGTGGACCAAACTGCAGTGGTGGCTCTTTGCCACTTGGAACATGATGAAGATTGTAGCAAAACATTCAAACACAAACATTCGCTACAATTCTTGCATTGTGGATTATTGCACACCTTCCTTATTTCTTTATAAAAATTCAGTAACATAACATGAAGATTTAGTTCAAACTACAAATAATCTTCTCACGAAACACTTATTATTTCGTAATCTTCATTTCTGTAAGTAAAAAGGCGTATTTACTTCGCTGATGACAATAAATAGCTCATTACCCGAATGTGCTATTTTCTTGACTCTTTTTCTTGTCTTTTGTTTATGAAAGCTGGGGCTGATAAGAAAATTGAAAGCTTTAGAAATAAGTTTGGTGAGGGCGGCGTAGATTAGTGAATGGAAAACACTGGCCTTAGCTATCATCGATGTACAGACCATTGACCTTGGCTTCCAATCATTTTGTTTTTCTGACACTGACGATGGTATATTCTGTTTTAGAGGTTCTAAACTTGTTCGAGTGGCAACCCGTTGTCGCAGGTCTAATTTGGTGTTACAATGTAGGTGTTGTATTTCATAAGAAGGCGAGATTAAAATTTCCCAACAAATCGGTTTGGAACTTGTGGTTGGTTCTATATTATTTAATCTATATTTAATCTGCGGGTGGTTCTATATTATTTAATCGATATTATTTAATTCTATATTATTTAATCACATTTTGTCAGATCAGACAGCCTTTCTCTAATTGTTACGTGGCCTTCGTCTCTTGTTTTGTTCTTTTTTTTTTTTTGATCTTTATTTCCATGTTATGCCGGACCAAGGATGGAACAGATCAGTTTCCTTAGCGTATCTACCGTTTATCCATATAAACGTTTTCTATTCGGCTATGTTTTGCTTGTTTGTTTGTTTTTTCATAATCCCTTCATTTGTTAACTGGTAATAGATTTTCAAGATCTTCTTTAAGCATCTAATTCTGAACACATATATATGGCGTACACCACATAACGAAGTTAATTGGTACCACAAGGTCATTCTCTATGTAAAATGTTCGATACGTGAAATATTCCTTATGTGAAATATTTGTTATATGAAATGTTCTTTATGTGAACAATCATTTTAGTATGTAGGGCGGTGGGGGAGGGGGTGGTGGAAATCCCTTCAGGACCCTAGTACATTCGTGCGGAGAAAACAAGACACTTTGAATAGAGTTATTTATGTCCTAATAAACGGTAATTGAAAAGTTAATTTTTAGCCTCAATCAAAAATAAAAATAAATTAAGCTTAAATAAATAGTTGTTTAAACGATGACAAGAAGATTTGAGACTTGAACATAGCACAGCGAACTGTGTTTGAGCGTGGAGACAAAAATGGTAGACCAATAGCAGATACTGCCATACTTGAGTGAAATGCTTGAGACTTCTCTATTCTTGGTCCATTTTTATAAGGTGGGGGCTATGAGTTCCCTTCACCTTCTTTAACTCGGAGTAGATTCAGACACCCATTTACAGCTGGGTAAACTGTAGCGTTTTGATTTCGGAACCTGGTAAGTTCGCCGCGAGAAGCATCCGCTCTGACCCCTTAGGAATCAGGCGTTTAAAAAAAGAATTTAACCTCACTTGTCATTTTTATAATATTAGTGTTTTGAATCTGTGATGTTCAAAGTCTCTTATGTTCCACTCAGATAGTTTTCATCTGCTTTAGCCTGGGTTTTTTTCCGACGTGGTCTTTACTCTACTAATTATTGTATGAGCCTGTTTTAAGCCAATCTAGGGTAAGGCAGTTAAAGTAGAAGGCGTCGCATGGTTAATAGTGATGTGTCGAGTCAACTTGTTACTTTAAACAGCTGGGTCAACACGTTCTTGAACAATGCATATGGCCAGTTTTCTTTCGACCGACGTTTAAAACTGTTCAGAGATAAATTTCCCTCTACACCGTTGACAATATTCATTGCTGATTTAAAATCATAAAGCGAGTAGGGGGGAAAAAGGTTTTAGGAATCCATTTGTATTATTGCGACTAATATGATGTTGTGCATGAGGCTGGCAATGCCATCATTTAAAACATATTGCCATAGAAACCACCGTCGCAAAAGCATGTGTCTGATTGGTGCAGGCTTCCTGCAAGGGGACTATCTTCGTTGGTTGCCCCATGCTCGGTAAGGAACGCAAAGAAAAATGGTAATGATGATGACTTCCCATTATTGTTATTGAACGCACTAAAACAGACAATTAATGTTACATATATTCTGATGTGGGCGGCTGTGGCGCGGGTTCCCTAATCTACCGTAGGGGTCCACGAATTGTGACCAGAGGTGCAGGCTTCTTCAGTGTGACCATTACTTCCATCTCTCTAGTATTTAGACTAAGGCCTTTATTTTCACTTTCTGTCACTATTGTATTAATCATATCATGTAACTCTTCTTCACTTATTGCTGTTAAGACTGTATCATCAGAGGGTATATCAAACTATTTGTATCCACCAGCTGATATTCCTAGCAAGCCTTCTGTGGATATCATTATATTTTCATTGCACATACTGAATAGATCAGGTGACAGCACACGTCACCGCTGACATCTAGTTTACCTGCTGAATCATTCCTTTTTGGCTGCTATTTCTTATTGCACTACCAGACAGTCCTTGTTCTGAAGTGCCCAGGGCAAAAGAAGAAGGGGGTAGACAGAAACACACACGATGAAGGGAGCTGAAGACAGAATTGAAAATAATGAGGAAGACACGGAAAGACCTTATCAAAACCAGATGTTTCACATTATCATGCTGAGTGTTCTTACCTACTCAGTTTATCACCTGTTTATCATGCTGAGTGTTCTTACCTACTCAGTTTATTACCTGTTTATCATGCTGAATGTTCTAACCTACTCAGTTCATCACCTGTTTATCATGCTGAGTGTTCTTACCTACTCAGTTTATTACCTGTTTATCATGCTGAATGTTCTAACCTACTCAGTTCATCACCTGTTTATCATGCTGAGTGTTCTTACCTACTCAGTTTATTACCTGTTTATCATGCTGAATGTTCTAACCTACTCAGTTTATCACCTGTTTATCATGCTGAGTGTTCTTACCTACTCAGTTTAGCACCTGTTTATCATGCTGAGTGTTCTTACCTACTCAATTTATTACCTGTCTCGTATAGTTGTTCCATACCATAACCGCCAGTCAAGTCTTCCAATTTTGTATTATCAACGTTTGCATTGACGTCTCCAAGTAATATTGACGTCTCATAAGATTTGCACTGCGCCCTAGCCATGTCAAGTTTGTTGTAGAATGTGTCAATTATTTCTTCTGTACTGTCAGATATTGATGCGTGTGTATAACTAGCATTAACCCGCCTAAATTGGCAGGTTTTTAATTATAGTGGGTTGTTTCTGTTACACGTATTACATTGTTGCTTTTTCTATAGTCTCGCTTGCTCGCTGAGAATTACGCGATCGTCTCTTCCTTTTAGTCATCTTTGTCGTGGTTGAGTTAAAGTGGTAGAGTATTTGTCGAGTTGGACAACTGTAGTGAAATCGACAAGGGATAGTGGACTGACAGAGTTATAGATTACACACACAGAAAGGTGTAAATAGGAGATGGACTTGAGACAACCTGGAAGAAGATTTACCAAAATGATCTCTCTCTCCAAGCCTCAACTCACTTATGTCTGTCTAAGCATCTCCTGCTCTCTCTCTTTTCTTTTATCATACATAGAGATTATAGTAAAGAGCTAAAAACACAAATATGGATGGAAAGGTCGTGAACAGCGCATTAATAAATGTGTAAAATTTATTAAAGAAGAAAAGCATGAAAATAATGCATATCATCACAACGACATAAAATTACATCAATAATCAATAAAATATGCAAATACTCCAACAACCACACACACAGATCACCGACATGAACCTGTAGAACACAAAGAGATAAATAATCGAGTGACAGTCCTTCGGTTTTCGGGGACCAGCTGAAGTAACTCCAGTAAGTGGTGTTTTCGTATATATCCTCCATCGGTGATGGAATTAACCTGAATAACATCACTGTATAGGCGCTATCGTTGGTGACCCCCCCCTACTGGCGCGAGTTGGGCTGGGGGACGCTGTTTATCTCCTGCTGACCAACTGATTGAACTGGGCGACAGCCTGTCCGCTTTTCGGGGACCAAATGTACTAGCTCCAGGAAGTGAATTTCTTGTAGATCCTTCGTGAGGGACTAGCCTACAAAACTTTCTTTGTTGGTGCTAAACGTTGGTGACCCCCTTATAGTGTGAGTGGGGCTGGAACTCTGTCCATAGATGGCTGCTCATACGTGCGAGGTTTTAAGTATCCAGGAAATACACCAGAAGAAGTCACTTGAGGACAAAGAGACCCAGGCGCGCTTATCCGGCGCAAGGCTCCGCTTGGCTGTAAATTCTGTTTAAACTGGTTTGGCTGTGGTTTGCTGAGTGCCCCGTTTAGGCACAAAAAGGCGGGTGATATGGAATTCTGCTATAGGCATGCTGAGCGGGTTTGATATTCTGGAAGCCGCAATGCTCTGGCTGGTCATCCAATAGGCGAGTAGAAAACTACTACTGCGTTTGGCGATTCCAGATTTAGCGTTGGCTCCGTTGCACTGCGTGAGCTTAACTTGGCGTTGACAAAAGGGGTTTTAATTCAGGAACGGGGTTGACGATTCGTTGCTAGATGTATACAGAAACCCTCTAGATCGAAGAGTATATGACTTTCTTCGCCTGACTGAAGTCTGCTCTAGCGATTCGGTCTTCCTGAAACTGAGACCCAAAAGAGACACCTTTTAACTTCAAGCAACGCTAAAATCACACTAACTTTATACAGAAAGTTTCGCTCCACTATGGGATTAGATTTATTGTAGTTATTGCTATGATAGTTTAGGGCTGTCTTTAACCATGTCTCCTGTTCCTTAAAAATATCAATATCAACACGCGCCCGCATAGGCTTAATATCTTTTGCACACCCAGGTACCTGTCAGTAACTGTTCTGACAGCAACAATCTACTCCTCTTCTCCCAATCTCAACATACAGGAAACCTAACCTGTAGTTACAGTTAAATGAATATGCTTATTCATCTTACAACATTAAATGAATTTACATAAACAGATTACAGCATTTGACATTACACAAATAAATCGTATGTCCCCTTTGGGAAATATATTAGCATTTCCACAAAATGAGTACAAAGAAAATGCAATGTTCTTGCTATAATAATACAGTTGTGGCTAGATCATACGATATAATTATATCTATGCCTGGTGACTGCTTTCAGTGAAAGTTATAGACTAGTGCCTAGCCACACAAGTAAGCATAAAATGATCCTCCCTTGCCACTAGAAATATCTATCAGAAGGAATAAGTGACTATCTCCTATAATCCAGAGTTATTACCTGCATCTCACTATTCAGTTTTAAAGTGAACAATCCACACCTGACATTATCTTACAGAAATGACAGTTAATTTTGCTGACTCTTAACCCAATGGTAAGCATTCGTGGACTGATTCTACGCCTAATATCTGTTATTGTAAGTTTAACATTTAACCCATGATAAACCGTAACAGTTTAAGCACCACTTAATAGGCCGTAGACAGCGCTACCTTATCACTGAATAAATTACTAGGAGAAGCCCTCAGAAATAAATTCACTTTCATAACAGATATATATAAAAGCCAACATGAATCTAATATTATAACCATAAGATATGTCAACTCACCCCGAAAAATGACTAGAACATAGGCAAACACATTCTAGTACTGTGTTAACGTTTGCCTTATCTCATGATGGTCATCTACGGGCCAGGAAAATTTACGAATGTCTTTGTCTGTTAAAACCAGTCTACTCTTATAGATCACAAGGGACGCTCCCCCCGAACACCTGGCGTGCGTATTTCTACAGAAGTTCGGCGAAAGACGTAATCTAGAGTAAGACAAAAGAAATCGTGCGAAAGTTCCCCAGGTAGAGAAATGCATAACATTATGCTCTATCTTGTCTAAGGGGCGAAAACCCAAAGATTGACCGCGATTGTTATCTTTCCCTGAAACAGATCACACTCGTTACCCAGGCCTCAAAGGGTACCAGCCGCTCGTCATCAAACGTTTTAAAGCGACCAGAGAAATTCCCCTGTTGGGACCACAGAGGGTACCCGCCGCTAACGAACCGTTTCTTTCACAGAAACCGACTTTGGCTCGTTCTAACACTTAAAGCGGACCCGAGAAATGTTTCTCTGGTCGAACGTACCCCAGGTGCGTTTAGATAACATTACGTCTAGCGTTAGCTGACCGCAGCTGGCCAGCGTAAACAACCTCGGGTGGGGTTTGAGAGGGTGAGAAAGTTTGGCCACAAAGGTAGAAAAGAAAAAAAAAGAAATTACAAAATGTCCAGGAAAACAGAACATTTAAAGGAGTAATCAAATTATGGACAAGATGGTAAAATAAATTATCTTTCACGTGGCAAGTGGCCCCCCCCCCCTTTTAAAGTTCGAGGAATACGGACAAAAATGACAGTAATTTATCTTTTCCATCGTCTTTAGTTACTTGTCATTGGAACATCCTATACTCATAAAACCAAATACGTTTCCAATTTCTGTCTGTCTGTATGACTAGCTCCGAGTTCATTTCTTTTCTTCCCTCTGTCTAATAGACGTTCAGCGAATGGGATTTTGCGAGGCCACAGAACACTGACATAATCTGTTTCCGTGTGAACATGACCTTCCTTCCCCAATTTGCTTTGTCTGTCCATGGTCCGGAAAATTATCCGCACCTGTTGTGAGTTTCGGCCCCGCCTGAACTCACTGGCCACTGCATAGGTAATCCGCCTGTTATGTGCAGTGTAATCGTTGCTGGACTCGGGCTGTTTAATTTCCGTTATAGGTTTACCTGTCGCGGACTTGAATAACCCTCGATAGCTGCAGTCTGTCGGGGTTTTCCGCGCGCGTGTAACCCTAGTTGGCAAATACAGCCGGTCGTTGGCCGAAGAAATGCTAGCATTTTTCTTCTGCCTCTCCACACCTACTCCGCTGTTTCGGCGGGAGCATTGATCAATCTTCAGACCTGTGCCGTCTAAAGGCGGGTCTGGAGCTTTCCTTGCCTTGCCAGTCACAACTCTGGCTTGGTCAACGGAAATGATCAAGTTGTTCTGTAATGGCCTGGCGGAGGCGACTACTTTGCTGTCCATCAGTGGGGTTGAGACCACTGGAATAATGCGATTTGAATGAGAAAACTCTGCTGCCTGAAGCAAAGAGTAATCGATCGCATTCTGGGGTTCTACTAAATCATAACAGATCTCCGTAGCTTCTATCCGTGAAGACAGATAGGTAATATCTGCGAGTTGCAGAGTTTGTTGAGTCGCTTTCCCATTACTAGCATGACGTGAGCCAAGGCTCTCAACAATGGCTCCTTGTACAGTAGTAAGGCAGCTTTTCTCACTGTCTTCTGCCCTGAGAAGTGTGAGAGACTCAAATGGAATACCAGGGATCCCTTCGCCTGGAACCCTGTGTCCACCATAAACGTCAACTTTGCCCTCCCCTGAGGAAGTTACTGGCGTCAGTTGAACTTTGTCCTGCAATGCTAGATCCACTTCCTGGTTGACAGGCCCCGCAGACTGCATGCAAAGGACTGGACGGTTTGAGATCCCGTTAGATCGCGAAGTGCCCGAGAAAAAACTCTCGGTGTGTTTTTCCAAAGTTCCTTGGAACGGTTTGGAAAGTTTAACCCTTTTAGCAGGCGACTTATTCTTGCACCTTTTCCGCTCAGGGTGATGAGAGGAGCGGCACCTCCTTTCTACGATCGTTGAGTTGGAGGGATACGCCTCTGCATATGGTTTTTCGCTGTCCGGCCGGGAATCTAGCGAAATATAACGTGATAGGGTGTGGCTCCCTTTTCTCGACGTCACGTGTCGGTTAGGTGCTGCTCGGTCTGGAGCGTGAGAGGCTCGGGGTTCGCCGCTTGCCAGACGGGAACAATCCGTATTACAATGCTTGTTAGCACCTGTCTCACCTTTGTGCAGTTTCCATGCCTGGGAACGTTGCGTAATTTTTTCCGTGGCTTTAGGTCTGCTGTCCCGACGTAAATTCTTTCCTTGTTTGGGCTTCGGATCCAAGTCCAAAGGAAAGTCAATTTTCTGGAGTTGGGGTTCGGTTTTAGCAGGCAAGTTTTCTTTCATGGGCGCAAGGTTTGCAGGGGCGTTGACCGCTAGGGCAAAGTAGAAGGGGAAGTAGAGTGACTACATTTAGTATCTGTTTCCACCTTCGGAATTTGGCTATCCAGTTCATTCATTCTGATTTGGTGTAGCCTGCTCCTTTCTTGGCTTTCTCTGTCCCTTTCTTGGCGCTCTATTTCCCATTGCTTGTCCCGTTCTTGTTGCTCCATTTCCAATTTCTTGTCCCGTTCTTGTCTTTGCTTTTCCCTTTGCTTCTCATCTTCTATCACTTCTTCTACATACTGTCGGGTGAATGCTTCACTCTCCCCAGTTTGTTTACAGGACCATGACAAGATTAAACGGCTGTCAAACCAATTGTCTACCTCGTATTGATCCTGCAGGCTTACTGCAAATTCTAGAAAGGGCTGGATTTCGCTATCCTTGTACTCCATGTACTTAGCTACCTCGAAGGCAATCCTATGCACTTTATCTAGATCGGCCATTATATCAGGGTGAGCAAACACTATAGAAGAATAGAACCTAGAGATCTTAGTTACCTAGTCCACTAGATGCTGATTAACTTAATAGTCAATAAAATCTAGGCTAGCCTGGGAACTTTAAAAAACAAGAAAATTTGTAGCTACTCTGATCGACAAGCAAACCCCCCAAAAAACTCCAAAAAATGTAAGTGATGTAAAACTTACTATCACTTCACCCCAGTTCTGTCAGTACTAAGCTATTGAGAGGATTGGTTACTATCGTCCAAATGAACACCCTCCCTTGGTACAAATGCAAGCTAGTAACTGACTATCTGTAGCTTCTTATCTCAGATTAAAGAGCTACTCCTGAAAAAATATTAACCCTTAAAAAATTTTTTTTTCTGACTTTTACAACAATAGTCGTCAGATTTGTCAACCAAAAACTCAGCAGTGATACCATCAACCTTTACCAGCTGTCTCATGTGTAGCATGAACAATAAATGTAACTTAATATTTATGATTGCTGTGGAGAAAAAACGCTGTTCCGACTTCCACCCAAAAGAAATAGTTCAATATGTCTAGGGGAAAGAAATTCCTATAATCTTCCGAACACTAAACTCTAAGAATCAGAATAGAATCTTGTGAGAGATTCATCCTCGGATCGAGCACATATTAAATGTCGTACTAGATGGGTTCTAGAATCTCGGACGGGCTCCCATTTGTCGTGGTTGAGTTAAAGTGGTAGAGTATTTGTCGAGTTGGACAACTGTAGTGAAATCGACAAGGGATAGTGGACTGACAGAGTTATAGATTACACACACAGAAAGGTGTAAATAGGAGATGGACTTGAGACAACCTGGAAGAAGATTTACCAAAATGATCTCTCTCTCCAAGCCTCAACTCACTTATGTCTGTCTAAGCATCTCCTGCTCTCTCTCTTTTCTCTTATCATACATAGAGATTATAGTAAAGAGCAAAAAACACAAATATGGATGGAAAGGTCGTGAACAGCGCATTAATAAATGTGTAAAATTTATTAAAGAAGAAAAGCATGAAAATAATGCATATCATCACAACGACATAAAATTACATCAATAATCAATAAAATATGCAAATACTCCAACAACCACACACACAGATCACCGACATGAACCTGTAGAACACAAAGAGATAAATAATCGAGTGACAGTCCTTCGGTTTTCGGGGACCAGCTGAAGTAACTCCAGTAAGTGGTGTTTTCGTATATATCCTCCATCGGTGATGGAATTAACCTGAATAACATCACTGTATAGGCGCTATCGTTGGTGACCCCCCCTACTGGCGCGAGTTGGGCTGGGGGACGCTGTTTATCTCCTGCTGACCAACTGATTGAACTGGGCGACAGCCTGTCCGCTTTTCGGGGACCAAATGTACTAGCTCCAGGAAGTGAATTTCTTGTAGATCCTTCGTGAGGGACTAGCCTACAAAACTTTCTTTGTTGGTGCTAAACGTTGGTGACTCCCCTTATAGCGTGAGTGGGGCTGGAACTCTGTCCATAGATGGCTGCTCATACGTGCGAGGTTTTAAGTATCCAGGAAATACACCAGAAGAAGTCACTTGAGGACAAAGAGACCCAGGCGCGCTTATCCGGCGCAAGGCTCCGCTTGGCTGTAAATTCTGTTTAAACTGGTTTGGCTGTGGTTTGCTGAGTGCCCCGTTTAGGCACAAAAAAGGGGGGTGATATGGAATTCTGCTATAGGCATGCTGAGCGGGTTTGATATTCTGGAAGCCGCAATGCTCTGGCTGGTCATCCAATAGGCGAGTAGAGAACTACTACTGCGTTTGGCGATTCCAGATTTAGCGTTGGCTCCGTTGCACTGCGTGAGCTTAACTTGGCGTTGACAAAAGGGGTTTTAATTCAGGAACGGGGTTGACGATTCGTTGCTAGATGTATACAGAAACCCTCTAGATCGAAGAGTATATGACTTTCTTCGCCTGACTGAAGTCTGCTCTAGCGATTCGGTCTTCCTGAAACTGAGACCCAAAAGAGACACCTTTTAACTTCAAGCAACGCTAAAATCACACTAACTTTATACAGAAAGTTTCGCTCCACTATGGGATTAGATTTATTGTAGTTATTGCTATGATAGTTTAGGGCTGTCTTTAACCATGTCTCCTGTTCCTTAAAAATATCAATATCAACACGCGCCCGCATAGGCTTAATATCTTTTGCACACCCAGGTACCTGTCAGTAACTGTTCTGACAGCAACAATCTACTCCTCTTCTCCCAATCTCAACATACAGGAAACCTAACCTGTAGTTACAGTTAAATGAATATGCTTATTCATCTTACAACATTAAATGAATTTACATAAACAGATTACAGCATTTGACATTACACAAATAAATCGTATGTCCCCTTTGGGAAATATATTAGCATTTCCACAAAATGAGTACAAAGAAAATGCAATGTTCTTGCTATAATAATACAGTTGTGGCTAGATCATACGATATAATTATATCTATGCCTGGTGACTGCTTTCAGTGAAAGTTATAGACTAGTGCCTAGCCACACAAGTAAGCATAAAATGATCCTCCCTTGCCACTAGAAATATCTATCAGAAGGAATAAGTGACTATCTCCTATAATCCAGAGTTATTACCTGCATCTCACTATTCAGTTTTAAAGTGAACAATCCACACCTGACATTATCTTACAGAAATGACAGTTAATTTTGCTGACTCTTAACCCAATGGTAAGCATTCGTGGACTGATTCTACGCCTAATATCTGTTATTGTAAGTTTAACATTTAACCCATGATAAACCGTAACAGTTTAAGCACCACTTAATAGGCCGTAGACAGCGCTACCTTATCACTGAATAAATTACTAGGAGAAGCCCTCAGAAATAAATTCCCTTCCCTAACAGATATATATAAAAGCCAACATGAATCTAATATTATAACCATAAGATATGTCAACTCACCCCGAAAAATGACTAGAACATAGGCAAACACATTCTAGTACTGTGTTAACGTTTGCCTTATCTCATGATGGTCATCTACGGGCCAGGAAAATTTACGAATGTCTTTGTCTATTAAAACCAGTCTACTCTTATAGATCACAAGGGACGCTCCCCCCGAACACCTGGCGTGCGTATTTCTACAGAAGTTCGGCGAAAGACGTAATCTAGAGTAAGACAAAAGAAATCGTGCGAAAGTTCCCCAGGTAGAGAAATGCATAACATTATGCTCTATCTTGTCTAAGGGGCGAAAACCCAAAGATTGACCGCGATTGTTATCTTTCCCTGAAACAGATCACACTCGTTACCCAGGCCTCAAAGGGTACCAGCCGCTCGTCATCAAACGTTTTAAAGCGACCAGAGAAATTCCTCTGTTGGGACCACAGAGGGTACCCGCCGCTAACGAACCGTTTCTTTCACAGAAACCGACTTTGGCTCGTTCTAACACTTAAAGCGGACCCGAGAAATGTTTCTCTGGTCGAACGTACCCCAGGTGCGTTTAGATAACATTACGTCTAGCGTTAGCTGACCGCAGCTGGCCAGCGTAAACAACCTCGGGTGGGGTTTGAGAGGGTGAGAAAGTTTGGCCACAAAGGTAGAAAAGGAAAGAAAAAGAAATTACAAAATGTCCAGGAAAACAGAACATTTAAAGGAGTAATCAAATTATGGACAAGATGGTAAAATAAATTATCTTTCACGTGACAATCTTATCATTTTGATCCATAATAATAAGTCTGCAATACTTTAAATTAAAATTTTGTCTTGAAGAAATAATCAGAAACTTACATTTTAAGATTATTTTTAAGAAAAATGATGAGTTAAATCCGTTTCCCGAATGAAACTGGAAAGATTGTCTGTTGATTTAATGGACACCGTCACACTTTGCTATTGTCGCGAGAGTGCATATAAGGGGAAAAATACAATTATTGTCTAACTTTCAACCACAGTTGCACCCCCTTAGCTGTGCTCGAAAGTTAATGCACTCTCTCGAAAATAGAAAAAAGTGCGCAAATGACGGCGTGCAAAGTGTGACAGACCGACCGACCGAAGTACCTTACGGCGGGAATTATGGTATTGGATATCAAAATCTTTTAGTCTGTCATTCAGTTTAACTAATGCTCGATCTGACATTGCCAAAACGTCGAAATACTGTTCTGGCTATTTATGCAGGTAAAACTACACCTACTCTTCTACCATGTATATTTCCTGCACAATAAGTTATTTAGCAGTTGTCAGAATATAGGTCACTTATTCTGGTATATGGCAAAAGTTCACATAGTTCTAATAAACGTACATTGAATTCTTTCCGTTTTCCTACTTATGTTATCTAATTTTCCAATCTGGAAAAATGTCCGGTTGTTCTAAATTCCTGTGGTCAAGGTATCTGATGTGTGTCGTTTATTATAAATATTCCGGAGAAGGTCTCTAGGAAGTCAAACAACACGAATCAGCATAACTGCAGTGAGCTGACAAACACCTCCTTCACACTTTCACAAATATGCAGTTTATTATACTTGACACAAAGCTCCATTAAATCAGTTCTCGCCAAAAGGCAAATGCAGTAATTAGTAGTAGTCCAGTTAGTTCACTATCAAATGCTGGTCAATGGCAATCATACAAACTTTATTATTCATTGTCCACTGGACATCTTTATGAATAGGCATACATTTCTTGCATCTAATAAACCAGGGACACCTCAGCTAAGTATGTTGATGTCCTGGTGATGGAATAATGCAGGAAAAACAGTGAACTGCAGGAGCTCAATACATATACGTCCGCTCACATTCAAACACACGCCGCATCTCTCTTGCAGACGATCACCTCACTTCTACTTCAAAGTTCGCGTCTGCCCCTACACCATATCGGCATGACGTCACTTCCTTTATTAATAAGTAAGTCCGTATAAAATTACCTGAAAAGGAGCCCTGTCGAGCCAACTATTATACCGACATAATCGTTATGAATTTTAATCATAACAGTATCTTTAAGTATAATTTTGCTTTCAATACCTTCATTGTATGTATAATTATTCCTGATTGCGAGGTCTTTAATATTTGAACATGCGCCTTAATGTAACCGACGGTCCCAATGTCTAGGATGAACGAGGAGCGCCTCGCCAAAAGAAAACATTTTTTTTAAATATTAAAATTATTTATCATTTTATTATATATGATGATGATCATTAGCCTTAAGCTCCCTAAGGGGCATATACCTTCATCAAAAACATACTGAGCCTTCCTGTTGTGACAGCTGGTCACGAGCACTAAATAACAATATGTGTAACCGTGGGGGCTGGTTACTGCATCCAAATAATCTTATGTGACCGCTGCAACAATCTATCCAGGTGATATGCCAAATCTTCGCACCGTGTAGACCTTTCGTCACAGGTGGTACATATTTCTTCTGAGTTCATTGATATTGAATTTCCTAGTGATCGTAGTGGTTTACTGGTTTACTTATATATCTTGTGGGTGGTAACTGGCGACTGCCAGAGGTGGAGTTACCCAAATGAATGTTGGTTCAAGACCAGGTCCTTACTACTCACGTAAGTTGTCAGTGATCATTTGTACCTTCCTAGTGCTTCCATACATGAGTAAGTAACAGCAATAAGTCATGGAAAATGGTTTATTAGTAGACTAAAAGGCAATGTTTATACACGACTCAATAACCTGGCTATCAGCGGCCAGAACGCCTGTGGGTTACATGAATCTTAAGGTCTCTGCAAAAGGACATCAACATAAAAACATGTCTGCTTGACCCTGCTAAAAAATGTCGATAGGCTTTTGCCTTGGGTCGCAATATACTTTTCGTAGCAGACTAATCGTTCTAATAGAAAAAATGTTTGTCATACCAACCAGGTGAACACATCCCACAAAACACAGTTTCCTCGAATAACATACTTGTGAATAACATTGAAACTTTCAGTGGTCAGGCATCTCCTCGACCAAAGGTTAACCACACAACCTTTAAAAACCTGGCCCGCACTAAGGCTGAAACACGTCTACCTCACTTAACAGTGAACCCCGTGACTGAACTGTGTTCTGACCGCGATGGTCAGAAATAGCTATCAACGATTTCATTGGTCAAGCTCGAACTAATCTTGCTCAAGATCTTTAGCTATTCTTATATTACTGTTTAACGTGCTAGCTCGCGTTAAACACAGGCCCTCCGGTGACACTGTGCTGTACCATTCATTCAAAGTATTTTCAGGTCTTCTTTATACCTCTGATGTCTGTCTCATGTTCCCTTCTCCTTGTTTTTATTTCTATTTCTCCCCTAATTCGTTTGCCCAGGGGATTCCAGAATGTATTGTAGGGGTAAGTTATTGAAAAAAGCCGCCTATAGGATTTTTCCTTGCCTCTTTGCATGAAGCACTCGCGTTCGCCCTGGCAAAACAAAGTATTTTCGTCTTCTTTATACCTCAGTCTCATGACGTTTGCCCAGGGGCAGAATGTATTGAGTAAACTGAACTTCATGCAGGGGTAATCCGATCTATGAAAAAAGCCGCATTAATGATATAGGATTTTTGCACAAATGTCGCTAGATCTGGTAGGCAAATCTGCTAGAAAACATTGCTATATAGCATCCCTGCAATATACTGACGAAAGGATAGAATATTTACACCGATAGCACCATTGAGTTAGGTAGGACTTTGCCAAGAACGCACGTTTGGGTTTCTGAATATATGCATCGGAGTAAAGCTAATTTTGTTGCCAAACTGAACATTCAGAATGGGAGTCACAGAGGTCGAGGTTATGCTGTTACCGTCATAATAGACAGTTTTCGATTCAATGTGTATTGTGTGTACTGGCATTTCTTCTGGCGGAGATGTAATTCTTGGGATTATTGATTATTATATCTGTCTGATTTGTGTAATAACTTAATTTTATTTTAAAATCACGTACATTTTCTTGGTCTATCTGTATGTTCTAATATCTACTAAAATCTCCACCTCTCTTTTTCTCTTGTTCCTCTCTTCCATATTTATTTCCCTCCCATTTCTTCACCGTCCTCACTTTCTTCTCTTTTTGTCTCCTTCTCTGTCCACCTCTTTCATTTTCTTATACATGCAGCACACCCACTAATAAAGAAATTATGATTAAGCGTCGAAAATAATGATCATACTGATAACGATAAAGACGATAAAGAGGGCGTTCCTGACAATAACAATGCTGCAATTACTAATGCCCTGTTTTAATGCGTACGTGATTCTTGCAGAATTTTTCAAATTTTCGAAGCTTTTGGAATTCGCATTATTTTAAATTTGACACATAAAGTGAGACTTTATTAATATTTTTTTTTCTCTATCGCACTTCTTCAGAATGGCATAAATCAATTCGCATAAAATGCGACCGCATTGAATCTCCGACACCCTTCATGTCAGATGGTCATAAATAATAAAAGACACAGATTTGTAAACGGGAAACCCACAACACCCTGTCTGCTTGAACATTAAAGAAGGGGCTTGGAGATGGATAGGACGTAACGTTCAGTGAAAAGATCCCGGCAATACAATAAAACAAGCCCTCGACAGTAACCCACGGGGGAAGAAGACAGTGAAGAGGTCAGTAAGAACCTAGAGAAAAGTTGTAGAAGGAGAAACAGCCAGAGTCTCGCTAGTAGAAATAAAGAAGACGGTAAAAACAAAGTAGTCCCAGATCAGAGACGGCTGTAGAGGAGTGAAGTGTAAGAGGCTTCACTAAACTAGGTATAAGCTGTATCAGGTGATGTAGGCAGGTCCCTTCGTCACTGCCTTTGTCTTCCCTAACTCAAGAGCAGGGTGGGTACCCATTTTTACAGTTGGGCAGACTGGAGAGTGACGCTACGAGGTTTTGAACCAGGTACCTTTGCCTCAAGAAGCGCTTCTGCCAATCGACGCTCATAACGAAGGCGATACAAAATAGAAATTATTAGTAAACAACATTGTCGCGCAATATTTACATGGTAAAATGTTATAATCTAACAGTTAGACTATGATAATGAAAATAATGATGATAATAATTAAGACAAAGATGATTATGATAACCATTATGATGAAATGGTGATGATGATAATGGTGAGAATGTGACTGATAATGATAATGTGGTTGATGATGATTAGGATGGAAGTGCAAACACATCATCATCAGTATCACTCATCAACTCCCCAAGGATCACATGCCTTCAGCAAACTTAAGCCACGTCTTTGAGTTCTGTACCATCAGCTCAAGGTCGTTCACTGTCTTCTCCATGCCTTTCATGTGTGTCTCCCTTATCTGTGTCTTCCTGGATCTCCTTCAACCTCTCTTCTCCTAGGAATTCCAGATCAAGGAGTGCCTAGTTTTGCTATCATCAACAGTTTTCCTCAATGTGTGTCCTATCAACCTCCAGTGGCGTCTTCGTCTCATTTCCTGTTCCACTGGCACTTGTAACGTTCTTGTTCATCAGTTCCAAATTAGTGATCGTGTCATACAGTTTCAATTTCTACTCTAAGCAATCACTCATTTATGACAGTCTATAGCTTTTGGTTTTTCTTGTTCTCCATGTTCTACATCCATACAATAGGACTGACTTGGCATTTTAACTGAACATTCTGGCACCCAAAAGGGTAGAAAAGAAGAGCAACACTGCAACCCGTAATGCAATGTCGTAGGAGGCGACTAAGGAGCATTGGGCATAGGACCGGGTACCCCATCCTGTAGAAAAGTATTAAAACCACAAAAACTGCAACAAACATGAACAATAACTTGTTGTGATAGTTCTAGAAGGAACATATAGAATACAGCTGAGTCATGGAAAGAATAGAAGAAGAAAATAAAGAAGATGAGGAAGGAGGAGAAAGAGAGTTGGGACAGAGAAGGAAAAACAAGCAGAGAGGAGGGATAAGTACGGACTGGCAACAGAAAAGGAGAAAGAAAAGAAAAAAGAAGAAGCAGAACAATAAGGTGAAGAGGAAGGAGACAAAAACAGACGAAGAAAATTAAGTGCCAACAAAGAAATGAAGCATAGGTGAAGATAAATAAATACATCAAAGCACGTGATTTCCCAAACAGACAAACCGTCTTGCAATGTTCCAAAAGAACATATTTAAAAAAAAAAAAAAAAGCAGAAATAGTTCTGTTCAAATAATTTACTGTTTTATGTTTGTGTTTCATGTGTGTGAGGTATGGCAGTTTTGACTTGTTTCAATCGGTATAATGTCTCTAAATATTGGAGTTTTCTCTTCTATTTTTATCTCCCACAATTTTTAACATAAACAAACCATTCAAACAATAAAAAACGAAAAGATCTCCAACATTTCTTAACCTCACAAAAACCTACATAGAAATCGATGACGTACGTTTCAGGACACATCTACCGGAAACGATCCGCTAAAATGTTTGGAACAGTTTGCTGAGCTGAAAAAATCCCAGGGGAAACTTCTGCTTGGTTTTTTTTATCCCCCCTTTCTTGAGGTCGTTCAGTCCCAGCACAGATTCATTAAACCTTTATCGTTTCATGCATCTGAAATTGAGTCATCTTTGCTAAAACTATTCTCAAATTTTAACGAAATAATAATAATGAATACCGGTACATAAATCTAAGCTATACAGAATACTTTATTAGCACTTTGTTTCGCTTCTTCATTTGTATCCTCGGTTGCTGCCACCCCAGGCCTGTATTACCTAGACTTTCAAGTTTTTATTCTGCTGAAGCTAATTCTTATTCTTTCAAACACATTTTTACACATGGCTGACTTTTGAGAAGCCGTTGGGTGGAAAGGAAATATAGCGCGGTTAGCACAACAATGAAGCCAATCATCACAAGAATCCACATAAAAATACTCGTGATGCTCTCAGCCAATGTCAATCCAACAGAGAATCTTTAGCCCAGTGATTCTCATCCTACTAGCCGCGAAACAAAATTGAGTCCCTGGAAATATTGCGATTTGTCATTTCCACTACGTTTCCTTACTCGAAGTTTTAAATGGCATACCTTTGACTGAATTCCTATAATTATTTTTTGCTTATCAATGTTGGTAAATGGGTTGTCAGCGTCACCTATTGTGACATTTGGATCGTTGTAGTGAAATAGTTGAGATCTACTGCTCTAGTTGTACAATATGCTCTTGTATTAAAGCTAAAAGGATAATAAAAAGGGGGGGGGGGGGGGGGGGGAGAATTCTTACCTGTAGTTTCTGAAGACGAAAGATTCTGGCAAATGAGAAATCGGTAAAGGTTATGCTACATGGCAGGTATATAACTCTGGTAGCTAGCTACACTTACATTGACTGGTTGTTTATATTATATTAACAACTTTACTGTGTTTACTGTCTAGTTTATATGATATTAAAATCTTGACCGTGGTTGCTGTCTAGTTTATATTATCTTAAAATCTTCACTGCGGTTTCTGTCTAGTTTATATGATCTTAAAATCTTGACAATGTTTGCTGTCGAGTTTATATGATCTTAAAAACTTGAATACGGTAGCTACATAGCCCATACAGTTCTGTTGGCTGCGGCAGATGTCTACGCCTTTTTTGACTGTATCTAACGAAACTATACAGCTTTAGGAGGAACATAAAGGACAGAAGAAGGATAGTGTTCTATCTATCTATCTATCTATCTATCTATCTATCTATCTATCTATCTATCTATCTATCTATCTATCTATCTATCTATCTATCTATCTATCTATCTATCTATCTATCTATCTATCTATCTATCTATCTACCTATCTGTCTGTTTGTCTGTGTGTCTATTTCATCTATATGTCCGCCTATCAATTTTTTCCATATGTTTTTTGTGTGTGTCGATATTTCTATCTGTATAACTGTCTTTCCATCTGTTTGTTTCCGATGTACTTCCACTAGTCTCACCTCATCAAGCAAACTCACCTGTAGTTTCCTAACACTCAAAGATAAAAATCCGTTTTGGTTCACTTCTAATTTCTTTCCCCTTTGCCAGGCACCTCCCGATGGATCCAACAAACTCTTACGCGTTATTTCCCGATTGGAAAAACAAGTTAAGGTAAATCCGTGAGTTCTCATTTCTCATATTTCGTACGGTTCCACGGGACTACGTTAGGGTTCCCATAACGTTTTGTTTAAAAACCGGGACATTTCCACATTTTTACCTAAAAAACCCGGGATATTTTGTAAAAAAAACGGGACATGTTAAAAATTAAGGTAAAGCACAAATAAATCTATTATATATTATATGTTGCACTTAAAATAAGATACTGGTATAAAAATACACACATTAACTAACACAACTTCCACTTTATCGTTGAAAAGTTTTTTTCACGATGTCTGTTGTGCAGTCCATGGACTTAAAGCTGTGGTTATGCACCGCCGTGTGATAAGCGAAGGCTGCTTCCTGTGCTGCCAATGATAACTGTTTTTCCATTTCCTTTTCACTGGGTTTTCGCATTTAAGAAATGACTTATACTGCTGTTGGAAGCCTTACTTTCAACAGCACCTTTATGTTTTTTCGTTTTCACGTGGTTGACAACGTCTGACCGACCACCATGTGAAATGCAAAATTTAGAGCTGCATAAAGTACATTCCACATTTTCATCTTACACCTTTAATGAAGGGAAATTCTCTTGTAATGTTATCATTTATACTGCACTTACGTTTCGGCATTATGCGGATGAAAAACGATAAAAATACTGTATAATAATGCTAATACGCATTAAATCATTTGGTAGATGCTCACTGAACACTGTTTTGGTCGACTTTCGAATTTTTGTTCGAGATTCAAACCGAGGGTCCACTGTAACCGGAAATTGATAAAGTAACACTACTAAAACACGGAATAAAATCCGTTATCCAAAGATTTTTTTTTTTCAGGAAGGACCCTTAAAAAGCGGGACATTTGGAATAAATTCGGGACACCGGGACATTTTATCCAAAAAAAAAGGGACTGTCCCGGGAAAAACGGGACGAATGGGAACCCTAGTCTACGTGTTCTAAGCTACGTGTAACCTTTGTCATGTAATTCGCTTGGTCTAGATTGAAGCTCAGCGAAAGACGAGACCGTTGACCTTTGTTCTTGATAATTGCTTTCCCAGCATTGTCTATGCCTATTTTCTCATTTCTTTGTTATAGATTTCTTTCATTTTGGGGGCATATTTCGTTTGGACACAACTTTCCTTTTCTTCATTTGTTAAAATTGTCTCAATTTCTTACTCGCTTTGTTTATACTATTCTCTTTCATCCTAAATTATATCTTGATCACAGTGCTGTCAAAATTGTGCCCGATGGCACCCTTTTCCTGGCTGTCACCCGGAGCGAACCGTCCCCTTGCACGCCACTGTCTTACAGCTAAAATGAACAACGACGTTGCAAAGTATAACCTTACTTTTGAAAAACAAAAAAATCAAAAAGGTATGAGAAATTCTTGTAAACTAACATGAGCACATCATAAACAGAAACGACACAAAAAGGACACAATTAAATGTATCATCCGAGCGGGCACAGATATGCCCCCCCCCCTTCCCCCCCCCCCAAAAAAATAAATAAATAAAACAGACAGAGCAGTTTATTGGTTAAATATTTTCACTGATGTCAAGAAGAAATTATTCGAATATGAACAGACGGATTGTAAAATAAAATAATGCTATTTTTAAAATGTGCTTGTTCGTCTATTTTATACAAATGAACTTTGAAATAGTTATAATATTATCTTTACCATTGCCTGTCTACATAATGCTCAGTACAGATTTTAAAACGTAAGATCTAATATAAAGGCGATAAAAAAAGAAGCAACATTAAATATCTTACCTCTTAGGACGCAGGACTGAGGACACCATGTTAGAAATGATAAAAAATTAATAAATCCTAGAAGTTATGGTTATGCTTAATCACCTGACCACAAGACTGTTAATATTTGGACATGCCTTCTAATATACCGATGGATCTTGTGTCTAGGTTGAACGTTACAAACCTCAAATTAAAAAAAAAAAACTAGCCAAAAAAAAAAAAAAGAAATAAAAAGAGGCAGCTGTGATGACTTGTAAGAGTGAGTCTACGTTGAACAGAGCGCGCTTCGCCAAAACGAGGTAAAATTAAAAAAGAAACAACTTACAATCTTTTCATTGTTCATTTTCGGGAAAATACTGAAACGGCGCGCACTGCACAGCGAAAGCTGAATTCAACACACTTGTAAAGAGTACGCAAGTCTTTACTATTTTTTTCATGGTGTATTGACCATTGACCATAAGTAGTGATATGTTTGGCTACAAAGATCCAACGAAGAGAATTGGTGCCGTCATCAGGACTAACATAATTGTTTCTCGTCTTGTTTTGGCGGGTTACTTGCTCGAAATGCTTAGCTAGACGTACGCGCATCTCGTAATATGCTGGTGTCGCTAACAATGAATATGAAGACTTAAATTAGGGTTACAAAACGTTGTTGTTCAAGCAGGAAAAGAGAGTTCAGGAGATGATTTCTAAGACCCGAGTAAAAGAGATGATAACTTACCAGATATGAGAAAACTACAACATGGTGGATGTCTAATCAAATTTATGAAAAGAGAGACAACCTTTCTTACTCGATAAAAACAGAGAATATAGGCTAATTTATCACGCAGAAGAAAAATAGAGCAGAATATCCTACATAACAATAGAGAGTAGAGAACAAAGCCTCTGTCACATAATTTTTGGGTCGCTTTCTTGTCCACTACGGCGGTATTCTGCGATAATTGTTATATTGACTATTATGTGCTTTTCAGTGGTCGGCACCCTTTTTCTTTCTCTGCTATGTATCAGATGTTTGGTATTTACAACCATTTAACACTCCTTTTTGTGATAATTCATTACTTTCGCTCTGCTCTTCTCAGCTGTGCTAAGAATAGCGCAGATACCACCCACATGGGCCGGGTCAGTTATCGCATTGTTTTCTTTGCTCAAGCCGTGCCAGGCGATAAAATTACTCACCCGCAGACGCATTTTGTGTGCAGAAGCGACGGATAAAGAGATTACTTGTCTGTGCGACTAATTTTGGACAGACATGAATGACATCACCATTTTCTGTCCGACATGTACGAACAGATTACTTTAGATAAAAGTAAGATGTTACATTTGAAACACATTGTTGAAAGAGTGTACGGACTTGTCACTTCCATATATGGGAGACGTGACCTTTTGCTTCACGCACATTATTTCAGGCGGAAAGAATTTTGAATTACCCTACCATTATATGCAGTGGTCTATGGTTCAATCCCCAGATGAGGTGGTAATTTTTTAGGCCACAAACGGCTCATGGGTCGACCCAGCCCCAAATGGGTACCAGAGCAACTCTGGGAAGGTTAAGGCGGCCGGCGTGATGCCGACCACATCACCCCTAGTGTGCCGACGGTCAAGATAATATGGGCCTAACACCATATTCCCAATATGCCTCAATGGGCGTGTAACGGGTTCCTTTACCTTTACCTTTTACCATTATATGCTTTTGAAACGATTGGCGGGGGTTCGAAAAAGAGGAACCACCAAACTCCTGATTGGACGCCGCCTATAATTATAATAAACAACTGTGCGGGAGGCAAAGTGCCATATAATCTGACCCTTTCGCAGTCTTAAGACACTGTAAGAATCGCTTGCCAAGACGACAACCAGACTGTCAGAGTTAGAATCAGAATTCCATTTTATCAGACCGGACTTTGTTGGAGCATTTTGATCGACTTAACTAGCCGAGGAAAACTCTATCATTTTAATAAGGAGAACCGGGATCTGAGGAAACTGAAAACACAAGTAAAAGTGGGAACTTATTGTTAAAGTAACGACCCCCAAGAACACGTGTAAGAGACCTTTTGAAGTGCCTTTATATCTCTGAGCAAAACTGTCTGTCAGACAAGAATGGCGTAAGTTGTGCATTTCACATTCTATATTTTTCATTACTAACATGTGAACTAATATGTATATATTGCCATGTAAATATTAATATGTGAAAATTGCAAGAGGATGTCCAAGTCATTTGAGGCTGGCAACGTCAGCATATAGAATGATGATTTCATGAACCATCACTGCAATGGCTGGTCACCGCTTTATTGCTAATTTCTTAAAGAGAACTAAAAAGTATAGGTAGTCCCAAGTTCCAGATGGAGCAGAGAGGAAAAGATGACAGAAATGATGTACATTCTAATGATAATATTTACATTTTCAAGCCAGTGTAAATGTCTATGTAAACATATTCATTTTAGAAATAATGAAAAATTTCAAGTTTTTCAACCAGTGTAGACGTAAATGAAAACATATTCAATCTATATTGTGAACATTTTTCAACCAGTGTAGATGTAAATATAAACATATTCTATCTATACTATTAACCTTTTCATTTGAATGTAAAGTAAATATAAAGTTATTCAATTTAAATGTAAAGAAAGTTTTCTCTCGAGGGATTAAGCTTAATTCTCATCGAGGGTAAAGTCTGAGGTAGATGGAATGGTGGATTAGGAAGAAGGGGACACATCTTGGTGTCGGGAAACTCAATACTCAGTGTATTTGTTTCTATTCTTTGACCACACTAGTTGGTGGTACCAGTTGCGGGTACTATCTCTGGAACAAGAAGAGTCCAAGTAGCCTGTAGTCGAAGCTAGATACCATCATCAGACGGGGCTTTTAGACGCGGGACCAACTTTGTAGAAACTCCCTGACACTGCTGTGAACGTGCTGCGCCCTACAACCTTGACCAGTGACGAACTAAAACTTCCTAAGGAGCAGAACCGTCACTGACAGCTAAGTAGCACATAAAAACTGCCAAGTGATCTCCTTTACAAACTACCCTTACATTACACAGTGATGATAATTTTTTGATAAATAATTATTCATTTCTTTAAAAACCTGTTAAAACCTAAGTGATAATTAAATCTGGTATTTGTACATTTACAAATTCAACGTCGATTTAGTCATTTTGAATGTACTGCATGTTTGTGGCAGTCAATTTACTAAATTCACTCTAAACAGAGCTATACCATAATAAGAAGAATTCCACTTAGTAAATCAGGGTGGGGGCTTGAACGAGCTAAAATTAATAATTGCTTAATTCTTCATAAAAGGCGGCGGATCAGACATAAGTTAACAATCGCCTTGTCCAACACAGCATTGTTCTTGACTTCTGAAATATCTTATGAACAATCCCTCGAGATAGAAGCATCATTATCCTTCTATCTGCAACTCTGCCAAAAGTAATCGTGTGCGAAGGTAGACACCTTTGAAGACTCATATTAGATACTCTTGAATTTTGGCCACTGTTGGACCACTACTGCAAAGCAGGGGAGGCAATTCCGTGACAGCCTCAGTAAGCTGAACAAATAGGGAATATAGGACAAATGTTTACGCTGAAGATAAATGTAGTAGAACAGTCCAAACTTGTAGAAAGTTATAGAATAGAGAATAACTTTGGCAGTAAGCGGAAAATTATAGAATAGAGAATAACTTGGCTGTAAGCGGAAATTTAGAGAATAGAGAATAACTTGGCAGTAAGTAAAAAATGGGTTTTACCCTAGAGATTACAGATCAAGGATTACCTTGTGATGTTATCAGCTGGTTTTATCAATGTCAGTCCTCCAACGCCAAGATGTTTCCTTCACCTCATGTTCTGTTTGTGTTTGTCTGGTTATTTTCATCAGTTCCATAATGGTGATCTTGTCATTTACAAAATTAACTTCATAACAGATATTACCGTAGGGGTGTGAAGTGTGAGACTTCACCTATCCCTTATGATATAGGGTGGCCCGCTCCCTTTCTCCCTGCCTTTGCCTTCCCTGACTCAAGAGCAGAGTTAGGTGGTTCATTTTCACATCTGAGTACACCTGGTTTGGAAACCGGTGCCTTGGGCGTCGAGAAGCAAGGCCTTTCACCACCCTACCACTTGGGCGATTTTAATTCTTCTATGCTGCACAAGCACCCATTTCATAAAAGTCTGTAACATTTTGATTCTGGTTTTCGTTGTTCTCAGTGTTTTACAGCTATACAAAAGTCTGTAACATTTTGATTCTGGTTTTCGTTGTTCTCCGTGTTTTACAGCTATACAAAAGTCTGTAACATTTTGATTCTGGTTTTCGTTGTTCTCCGTGTTTTACAGATATACAAAAGTCTGTAACATTTTGATTCTGGTTTTCGTTGTTCTCCGTGTTTTACAGCTATACAAAAGTCTGTAACATTTTGATTCTGGTTTTCGTTGTTCTCCCGTGTTTTACAGCTATACAAAAGTCTGTAACATTTTGATTCTGGTTTTCGTTGTTCTCCGTGTTTTACAGCTATACAAAAGTCTGTAACATTTTGATTCTGGTTTTCGTTGTTCTCCGTGTTTTACAGCTACACAAAAGTCTGTAACATTTTGATTCTGGTTTTCGTTGTTCTCCGTGTTTTACAGCTATACAAAAATCTGTAACATTTTGATTCTGGTTTTCGTTGTTCTCCGTGTTTTACAGCTATACAAAAGAATACGAAAGTCTGGAGATTTCCTTATAAGAAAAATAAGTGAGTCTGTTGTCCGCATTCCTTTCGGTTTTCTCTAGACCTCGTCATTAACCTCATTAATAGAGGCTCGTCACAATGTCTTGGAGGGACTAGGCGAATTGTCTGCTTACTTGTTTTGGAAGGCTTGCTCATGTCAAAGTTTTTTGTTGCTTGATTTTCTATGGAATGGACGAGTATCTGACCCTATACCCAACCCTGCCTGGTGGTCTTCTACGACTGCATGCTGGGGCGCAGTTTTACTATTGTTTGCGCCACTTTCGGGACCCGGTAACACACGGGTGGATAACTTCTCAGACATGAAATAATGTTTCTGTTGTTCGTTGGCATAGAAAAAAAAACTTATGAATTCATCAATTCAGAGTGAGAGTATGTTTTCATGCACTGAAATAGAAACAGATATTTCTTGGAAGACGAGTCAGTCATAGATTATTACGCTACACATGATAACACTCTGCCAATTTACCTCTTCCTTCTATACAAGACCAAAAAAAAAAAAACCAAACAAACAGGATAGCTGAACAGAAAGACAACAAAAAACCTAACTAACATATCTAAGTATATCTCCATCTCTAAATGTAAGACAGGGGCGGGGGTGGGAAGGGGGGGGGGGCGAGCTAAGATGGACAAGAAAGTGAGGAGTTGTAGGAAGAATTGGCAACTCAGAGGTTGTAAAGTGGACCCATGTTCTTGAGTCCAGTGTGCCGTGCTGCCAGGCGGTCTTGCGTAGAATTGATCTGCGCCCGAACTAATTATAGATGGACGTTAAAGATCGAACGACGCCGCATGCAGGAGAGATCCCCAGAAAATTGTGTGAGTGGTGTGGAGGAACAGACCACAGAAAGTTGTATGTAGCTGTGTACAGGGACAGACCCCAGAAAGTTGTATGTAGCTGTGACAAAGGACAGACCCCAGAAAGTTGTATGTAGCTGTGTACAGGGACAGACCCCAGAAAGTTGTATGCAGCTGTGACCAAGGACAGACCCCAGAAAGTTGTATGCAGCTGTGTGCAAGGACAGACCACATAAAGTTGTATGTAGCTGTGTGCAAGGACAGACCCCAGAAAGTTGTATGTAGCTGCGTGCACGGACAGACCCTTTTCTTCTTTCAGAAAATCGTATAATGCGATCTTCATTATCAACATCTCCATCATCATCGTTTTCCTTTTGGCGTCCTGACGGAGCACAGAGCCACCACCGTAATTTGTCTTCATCAGGAAACCTGCACAGAGCATGCACATGCTTTTGGCGCAGTAGTTTCTGTTGCAAGTTGTTTGATATGATGATGTTACCAGCCACACGCACAAGCTCATATTAGTCGTATTGTACGACAATCCTGATGCTGCGACTTTATGGTCCAAAAAGCATTTTTTTTAAAATAAGTACTTGTACATTTTGATATGACGTAATAAGAGAGAGTTGTGTTTTTTAACACCCCCTCCCCTTTATTTTAAAACATTTAAAAACATTATGTCAGACGTGAAATACTTACCAGAAAGAAACTAGTATGTTGTTATGTGAAGGGAGAGACCTCCGACTTTCGTTAGAAATACAGATAATCCCACACACCGTACATTGAATGGGAAACCCCCTTAAGACCGTTACACCTACCATCGTCTTATGTTGCGATTATATGGGACGGTCAGTCTTCACGATTGTTGTATTACGTGCAGATACAGACCTTCAGAGGTTCCACAGTTTAAGTACCTTGGAAATATTTTCACAGACAATGAAGGACTTGGCCGAGAAACTGAAACAAGATTTTTTTTTTTTAAAGCCAATGCAGTGACTTACCACTGCTACGACTACTCAAAGATCCTAATATCAGTACGGAAACTAAACGGCAGTTGATACATAGTATATTCTTCCTAACTCTTTGCTATCCATGTTAAACATGGACCGTGACCAGGGCACGGGAGATAAAAATCACTTCAAGCGAGATGAAAAGCCTGAGAAGAGCCATCAATGTTACCAGGAGAGACAGAATGGTTGAGAGATGGTGAGACCAACATGCTTGTGACAGAGTTATGTAAATATATTACATGATATCAACACGTTTTGCTTCCACCTGTTTCCCACCTCTGTTTGCTTTTTAATATTCACGTTTTGTTAACATAGAAGGCATGCGCTTCGATATCTGTCGAAATCATCAGTCGTACTTTTTGTAGTTATATTGGTCACGGGGAATTAATCTGACGAAAGGGGAGATAATCACAGTTACCCCCCCCCCCCATCCGATTGTTCGGAACGTAATTAGCTACAGTGAGAGACGCCTGATCAAAAGCGAGTCCGTTCGCTAGCGAAGAGTCTGCAGTCGGCATAAGTGTGAAAAATAGCTTTGATTCAGGATTCGACCGAAGAATTCCCCAAAATCTGGGCGAAGGCGTTATATCTAGCAAGTACCAGCGAATTTTATACTCATTTTATATATATACCCCAGCTTTAAAAATCATTTTATCTTGTAGCCACAGAAAGTTCAGAACATCTAGCTTCGAATTCTAGACCATTGTTAAAGTGGATTTATTAGTGTTTCGATTGGAAATTGTTTATTTTCTGTGTTCTGGTAACTATATTTAATAGCATTTTGAGTGAATTAATTGTTAAAGTTCGTTGTGTTGTGGTAACTATATTTAATAGCATTTTGAGTGATTTAATTGTTAAAGTTCGTCATTTTATATTTCACTAGGATTTGCTGTGTTAAACTGGCTAGCAGATTATATATATATATATATATATATATATATATATATATATATATATATATATGTATATATATATATATATATATATACATATATATATATATATATATATACATATATATATATATATATATATATATACATATATATATATATATACATATAGATGTATAGATATATGTATGTATATATATATATATATATATATATATATATATATATATATATATATATATATATATATATACATATATATATACATACATACACATACACATACACATACACATACACATACACATACACATACATATATATATATATATATATATATATATATATATATATATATATATATATATATATATATATATATATATATATATATATATATACATATATATATATATATATATATATATATATATATATATACATAATATTCTTCCAGCGGTAACGTAGATTTAATTAACTGCTATTAACCAGTAAGAGATATTTTAATTCACTAGTAAATGCACTAGGCAAGGTAAGACCGACGAAATATATATATACTGTATCATCTATCCATCATGTGTAAATTTTTGTAATTGACTAGAATTTATTTCACGGGTTAATAAGAACGATAAGATAATCTATACACTTGTGGGTTCTATCGAATTTATAACCGAATGGATTATAATAAATTATATCGTTGCGCGGGTTAGGATAGATACTGATATTGTGATTAAATATTTTGTATTTTCTTCCTAAAATTCAGTACAGATCACAAAATAAAACCTACCAGTGGCCTTAATCTAAATCTGAGAATAACGGATCTAACAGTACCAAAAAACATTCTTATATAAATATCGGGTCTTCAATGTTGACCTGTTGGCCTCTTGTTTCACCCAGAAAGAGAGAGAGAGAGAGAGAGAGAGAGTACCAACAAAAAGACTATAAGAATAAATTGTAACTGGACCTATAGATATCCAGATTTCTTTTTCCATTTTCATATACATTCAGCCCGCAGTGGCGAAATTATCAAACATTAACATTTCCCGACTATCCACCACTGTGGTGTGACGAGGATTTTTATCCCGAGAGATTTACATACCTGACAGTCTCTTTAAGTATTGGAATTACAAGCTAATGACACTGTGAACACTAGAAGTCGTAATTACTTTCCTACCTGGACTAATTGATGTGAAATAAACAGATCCAATTGTAGTGGATTTTTATGGTATTGTATGGTGGTGTTATCACCTAGTGTGATGCGTGAGGTCAGCTGTGAAGGCTCCTGAGATAATTGTAGCTGTGAATATACAGCAGGCCCTTTCGTGCTACCACTTTATGACCTCACACATATCTTTTTTTTTACTAATGAATGTGGCTACGTTAAAATCTAGGGTACTGAATGCAATGTGTTGTATGGACATATACAAACACACACAGATATTAATTAAGTCTAATACTATCAATAAAATTTATAACACAATAAACTAAATTCAGCTGGTTAAATTTAGAATAGAAAATCTTTTTTTAAATTTATTTGTTCTGAACCAAGGTTTTATTTTGACCAGAACTTATGCAAAGATTTTGAAATTTATGAATGAATGGCATGAATAAAGGGCATGTTAAATGAAAGATGTTTACATATGCAATCTTCAAGATTAATTATAGTATTACTGTTCGTAATGTTAATTTTCCTGGGAAAACTATGAATGGATGTGCTGTTGGGGTGGCTTCATCCCTCCCTGTTTATGCCTACAAAACATTGTCCATTAATGATGGAAGAAAATGGGATGCTTCAGTAGTAAATTCTCTTGGGTGCTAGTTTTATGAAGTTGGTGTAAGTTGAGCAGGCCAGCTAGCCTACTCAACTTTGCCAGATTTGTTCTGGTGCTGGAATCTGATGGCCCCACCTCTCCGTGCTTGAGCAATACAAAGATGTTCTGCCGAAATGTACACTGCACGGGTCCTCACTTCAATTATTAATCAGCATTTGACACCACCTTAGTGTCAAGATCGAACTCACAGGTCAGATTATGAATAAAGAACACAGAAATGCTAGCAAAACTCAGCTGAGCTGCTGGCTATAGTATGGCGTCCCTGAACTTATTTCAATTTATTTCATTTGGAAATCACCACACTTGAAATTTACTGTGTCTATCACTGGACAACTATTGAGGAATGGCCAAAAAAGCTCGTCTGAGCGCGGATAATATGATTGTCGTTGGCCAATCAATACCTTGGTTTTTTTTTTAAATTCAAATTTCCTACACTAAAGTCATTTCAGTCATGCTTCAGTCAAGTATGGATTTTTATCTGTTAGTCTGTCCGTCTCTACTTGCGTTTTCACAAAAACGTACTTGATTTTTGAACCAACCTTTCTCTCCCCTCCAAAATTTTGTCGTTAAAAGTTATTTTTAGACACAGCTCCCACCAATATCCCCCGCTTTCATTCTAACTAGATTTGAACACTTGCGTCTCAAGGTCGCGGTTTTTGTGCAAATAGTGATATGTTAGATTCAATGCAGTCTTTCGCTGATGTGAACAACACTGTCTTTTGTCATTATCTTCATTATTATCTATCCGCCTGTAAAATTAAAAGTATATTATTTCACTGCTCAAGATGGGTCATCCGGCCATCTAATTTTTATATTCCTAACATCAATATTAAGAAAAAGTTACTTTTTAAATTTTGTAATATTTCAAGCATCTGCGTTTTTCCGCTGAATTCAAATAAAAGGCTTGGTATCGCAAAAGCGTCCAATAAATGACTGTGGCGTATCATATCCAGGGTCCCTTCTGCCGAGTTCCTTACTTTATGTCAACTTGGGGAACGTGACTTTTTTCCTCCGTTCCCCCCTGATAAAGTTGATAATGTTGGATTTTTATTCCCGTTAATGATATCCACCAAAAGATAGATATAAGTGGATGGAAGCAGACATCATCATCATCATCAGTTGATAAGATCTCTATGGTGTTGTTTGCTCCACTGTAGTGTATGGAATGTCAACTTGACCTACGCAGTGGTGTGTAGACATGGATTGAGTGTACAATGTGCGAATGATGATAAGGGTTCGTGTTGTTGACAAATGTTCTTTTCTCACACTCATGTATGACTGGAAGTCATCGACACCAACGACTGTGTACCTTTTCTAAAGTTTAATTGGACGTACACACTCGACAGCACAGATAGTGACAAATCACAGGTTGGCATAATACATCATAGTACAGTGGATAAATGGTCCTGCAATGTTATGTTACATGGGCACTCATGTAGATTAATATTATAATGGACTGTCAGTAGCCAAGCCCTCAGCATCGCCCATACATATAAATCATCTGACTTCACTGACTGAGCACGTCAGCTTATAAATAATATTTCAGATGGCTTCTAGACCTAATCTCGTCTAGCGACGATCCTCCAACTTAATGTTCAGCACATATTTTTTTCATATAATAATATTGAACCGCTGATAAAGGGTTCTCATGTGTAGCAGTGATCTCTGGACTAAACAAGCGATAATACGGGCATCCCCTTTTCTCTTCTTGAAAGTCACTACATGTTTGGATCCAAGATGGCTTCACTCGTGAGCTGTCACTCACGTTTTGGATACAGATAATGAATCTGTCCTAAAGTTAGTCATTCATAAAACATTGCATTGCTCTGTAGATTTGATCATGAACAATTGACTGCATTCTACAGAATATAGTGCTGCTAGGAATCGAAGTCGTTTTCATCGAGTCAAATATATTCTCTTATCGAAAATGGTGGCTTCGTACGAGAGTTCATAAAAGTATCTTGGATTACCTTGTTATAAGAAATATGAAACTGCCATTCCTTGGCAATACGCATAAACACTGGGGTAAAGCATACACGATAGGTCTAGACGACTATCACTTTCCCCACAAATACTGAGATCACTTTTCCCCGGCGACAGGCCGACATAGGAAAACACAGTCCCTATCAGGACGAAGCCAAATCACACCACACTCTAGCGACACATCCGCCGAATAGCCTTTGACCTCTCTAGAGACAACAGAACATATAGTTCGACTTAGATATGTAAAGATATACAGATATAAGACAGACTCGTCCTACTCAGACAAACAATACACATAAATTCAGGCCATAGATATTCTGAAGCAAGAACAATCTATTATTACCCAAACAACGAATAAATCGCAGTAAAATGGATTTATCCGCGGAGTTTGATCGAAAGAGCCGACACAACTTTCAAGGGAAGTAACTCAATAATGACTTTCCCTTAAGCACTAAAAAATTACCTATGTATAATATTGTAAGATATCAAAGACTGCACGTAACAGTCTTACCACACCTCCCGGGAAAAAAAAAAATGGAACATTTTTTTTTTTTTTTGAAATACATCTAGGAGCAACGTACAATAGGCTCACAACGCATGAATAATGCGCAGATGAAAATATCAGGAATACCTATAACGCCTAATATGAGGCTAAGTCGACTTATGGAGCGACTGGTGAGAATGTGTCTCATAAACTGAGAGAAATTATTTCTCTACAAGTATATTTTTCCAGGAAGGTGTCATCAAAGTATAATACAATTCTGGCAATTACACAATGCCTAAAAAATTCATATCATCATTTCGTATTAGATATCTTAAATTTATGATTTATGAAGAAAAAATCATCAAAGCACAGCGGTGAATAAACATCCATGAACCGCTATGTAGTGATACAATCATTATATTATTAAATTACAAATGTGTATCTATCATGATATAGAAAAGGAACTACTATAGAACTAGACATATCAAGAAGTCTAAGCCCTAATAGTTATGTGGAATCATGTGGGCATCTTGACAGAATGTCTGCCATCACATTATCTGATCCACGAATAGCTCGCACAGAGAAATGAAAAGGTTGAAGAGCAATTGCATATCGAGTAGACCTCGAGCTCTTCAAATTCTTACTCTGTATAGCAGTAAGAGCTTTTTGGTCGGTTTCTACTATGAAATGTGCGCCTAGAAGGAATCTCTGTAGTTTGAGGATCGACCAAACCATAGCTAATAGCTCACGGTCTAAAACCGAATAATTCCTTTCTGCCGCATTAAGTTTTCTGGAAATATACATTACAGGATGCAGAGTTCCAGAGTACTCTTGCATTAGTGCCGCTCCAATCCCAGTGGATGAAGCGTCACTACGAAGAACGAATGTCTTATCTTTAGTGGGTAGCACTAAAATAGGTGGTGTTGAAAACAGTGTTTTAATCTTATCCAGAGAGCATTGGCATTCCTGAGACCAGTGGACCACATTAGGCGAACCTTTCTTTAGAAGTGTTGAGAGAGGTGCCATGATAGAGGATAGATTCTGAATGAATCTGCCATAAAATTGAATAAGACCTAACAGACTTCTCACCTGTTTTTTAGTCTTAGGGATTGAGATGTTAAGTATCTTACTAGTATTATGGTCCTCTGTCTTTAGGAAACCATGACCAACTCGGTGGCCTAGGAAAGAAATTTCGCTAAAACCAATATAGGCTTTAGAGGGTTTCGCTGTCAGGTTGTGCTCACGCAAAGTAGACAGCAATTCATCTAACCCTGAATAGTGATCTTCCCAAGTATCGCTGAAAAGACAGATGTCGTCTAGATATGCAATGACATCTGACCGATAAGATAGGATTCGGCGCATCATGCGTACGAACGTAGCTGGTGCGTTCATAAGACCGAAAGGCATAAAATTCCATTGGAACAAACCTCTAGGTGTTGAAAAAGCCGTGAGAGGTTTGGCGCGTTCAGATAAAGGAACTTGCCAATATCCTTTAGACAAATCAAGTTTAGTGAAAAAATGAGATTTGGAGAGTCGAGTAAGTAGCTCTTCCAGTAAAGGCATAGGTTCGGCATCGAACTTCGTTACTTGATTCAATTTTCGATAGTCAACGCAAAGACGTATGTTATTGTCTTTTTTACGCACAATAACCATCGGCGAAGAATATGCAGAGGTGGATGGTTCGATTATTTTCAAATCTATCATCTCATCCAACTCTTTCTCGACCTGTGCTTGAAAATGTATAGGTATAGGATAAGGTCTAACCCTAATAGGAGTATGGTCAGTTAGAACAATGTCATGTTGAATGACATTCGTTTGTCCAGGGATGTCAGTGAGTACATCCTGAAATGTTTGCAACATAGTTGAAACTTGTCGCTGTTCTCCTAGAGACAAATCAGGAGAGACAGTAACGTTCTTCCATGATTCACTGGAATGAAGTGGGATCATTGGAAGAGGAAGATTTACATCTGAAAAACTTGTTTCCTCATCCTGTATCACGGACAGTGATGAGTAATGACCATGTTGTACTGGAGAATTGTCCGTTGCTTGGAAAATGGGTTGCAAATAATCCGGACGTTCATGGAATTCAGTAAGCATATTGATGTGGAAGGTTTTATGCTTCCCATCAATATCGACAATATAGTCGACATCGGAAATTTTCGATATTATATCGTACGGACCTTTCCAAGAAATAAGTAATCTGTTTTCCCTACAAGGTAGTAATACAAATGCTTTGTCACCAGGACAAAGTTGTCGTAAGCATCTCTTCTTATTGGCAAATTGCCTTGCCTTCTGTTTCGCAAATTCAGAAGAAGAAGTTGCTAATTTGCATGCTTCGATAATTTTTTGTCTCAACGCGATGACATATTCGTAGGATGACTTTGTGTCATCGTCAATATTGTCAGATGTTATGAGATCGTGAAGCAACGACATAGGGCCACGCGGACGCGCGCCAAAGACGAGTTCAAAGGGAGAAAATCCCGTATGTTCATTGGGTACCTCTCTGTAAGCGAAGAGGGCCGCAGGTAAAACTCTGTCCCAGTCTTGAGGATGATCCTCAGTTATCTTCCCCAGTAAGTTTTTAAGTGTTCTATTAAGGCGTTCGACCATACCATTAGACATTGGATGGTAGATACTACTTAAAGATCTATCTATCTGCAGAGTAGACATTACTTGAGACATGGTATCTGATATTAGTTGGGTGCCATGGTCTGACAATATCTCTCCGGGGAACCCCAGACGAGAAAATATAAGCCAAAGAGCATCTGCAATATCAGCAGTAGTAATGCTCTTCAGAGGAATAGCCTCTGGCCAACGTGTGCACATATCAACACACGTCAAGATAAACTGATGTCCTCTGGCAGACTTGATCTTAAATGGACCAATAATGTCTATAGCCATTTTTTGAAACGGCCGAATAGGAATGTCCGCCGCCTGAATGGGTGCAGCATGCCGTGGACCTTTGGATTTAACTTCCTGACATACTTTACAAGATCGACAATAAATACGTATGTCCTTGTTTACCAATGGCCAAAAGAAAGCCGCAAGGACTCTTGACTTAGTACGGGAAAAACCCATGTGTCCAGCACACTGAGAGTCGTGAGCGTGCTGCAAAATTTTAACTCTCAAATTCTTGGGAACGAGGATTTGAGAATGACTTGACGTAATGGAGTCTTGAACCATACGTACAAGTACGCCATTCTTCTTTGTAATCCACGATTTACGACTTGTGTCTTTATTCGGATCACCTTTAGTTGCAAGAATGAAGAATTTCTTCAGAGTGGGATCATCTTCTTGCTGTTTTATAAACGAGTCACGAGAAATTACCAAGGGATTATCTTGGTTATGCACTTCATTATCTTCAATAGATGAAGTTTGAGGCACATTAAGAGCCTGAGCTCTAGTGACTACAGCGTTAGCAATCTGCATGTTTTGCCTTTCCCACGTGGAAATTTGTTGCGGAGTGCATTCCTTGACTCCATGAATGCGACCGATGATGAGGTCAGCGATCGGATTCGGAAGAAGACATGCGTGTACATCTCCCGTAAAGAAAGGAGTAGCAATCCTAATGATAGCAGTAGAGTATTTCTCTAATGTGCCGCCAAATGTTACACATTTGACTACTTGTCCAGTGGCACGGGAAGGATCTACGAGTGACTGCCTAACACCAATTGTGGTGCATCCAGAATCAAATAGCACAGAGACTGGATTGTTATTCACTAAACCCTTATGTAAGACAAGAGAACCTCTTCCATCATGCGCGACTGATGCCGGAAGAGCAGGAAGAGGATGGCCACAGCTTAAAGTAGACACTGTGGTTGGCTCAAATAACGTTTTGCATTGGGGGCACTGAGATGCTCTCCCAAAATCAAAAGCGGCACATGCCATATTACTAGCATCATTATTATCTTTACTCTGTTTATAGGCTTCATGGGACTCTTGTTGTACAGAGTTTGCCTGAAAATGTGGTTTATGTCTTTTGTTTTGAGATCTACCTCGGTTATTATCACCTCTGTAGTTATTGTTACCTCTATTGTAACCCCTATTTGGGTTTGAGTCATAGTTCCCTTGGTTACCATTATCATATTCATTATAATGAGTATCTCTGTAATTATGATCTTGTTGACTCCAAGACGGATAACCCTGATAGTTTCTATAATTACTTCCTCTACGGAAATTCCTATAATTATGACCACCCCTGTGTCGAGAGCTATCAGGTCGTCTCCAGTTCTTTGAAGAAGAACCCTGAAATGATTGGTTACCTTGGTTTTGATAACTATTATGGTTACCTTTTTTATCAAATCTGTTTTGAGGTCCCTGAAATCTGTGTGAATAATTGGGATTGTATGGTGTTGCTGAAGCAACTGGCATACTCTCCTTAATCTTAGTGTTGCCAAAAGTCACGTCGGGGTGTGCAGTGACATATTGGGAACAATATTCTTCCATTTCTTTTAGAGATTTGGGTTTACGCTCATGTATAAATTCAAGGAAAGGTTTGTTCACACATGACATAATCTTATCTCTGAGCAACAAATCCATAAGTCCTTCATACGTTTTTTCTGTTTTGGAAAGCTCAATCCAACGATCAACTGTGAGACGTGCCTTTGCAGTGAATTCTGAGAATTCTACACCCGTCTCAGGTACCATCGTCTTAAATAAAAGGCGATAGCCTTCCTCACTTAGCTGATATTTTTTTTATCAAAGCCGCCCTAATGACATCATAATTATCCTTATCTGCTTCTCCTACAAGGCATAATCTAGTCAAAGATTCACCTTTCAAGTTTTCTGATAATTGATTAGCGTATTGTGATTTATCCACATTATGTGTACGACAAGAACGTTCAAATCTATCCAGCCAGAATGTAATATCGTCACTGGACTGATTGAACGGTGGAACCTTAACCTTGTAAGTAGAAGGTTTACCATTACCACTAGATGCCTGATTAACATTACTCATACTTGTCAATCTCAATTTCTCCAACTCAAATTCATGTTCTCTTATTGCTTTTTTCTCTTCAGCATCTAATCTTTTTTGTTCAGCCTCCCTGTCTAATCTTTTTTGTTCAGCTTCCCTGTCTAATCTTTTTTGTTCAGCTTCCCTGTCTAATCTTTTTTGTTCAGCTTCACTGTCTAATCTTTTTTGTTCAGCTTCCCTGTCTAATCTTTTTTGTTCAGCTTCACTGTCTAATCTTTTTTGTTCAGCCGCAGCTTCTCTTTCTAATTTTTTTTGTTCAGCTTCAAATCTCCTTTCCTCCACCTGCATCTGCAATTTCTTTTGTTCAGCAGCAGCCTCAGCTTCTCTTTCTAATCTTTTCTCTTCCGCCATAGCTTTTCTTTCTTCTGCAGCTAATCTTTTCTCTTCTGCCATAGCTCTTCTCTCTTCTGCAGCTAATGCTTTGTCATATTGAGCAACTGCCCATTGTTCTAATTGTTGACCAGTCTTATCAAGGGCTTTCCCTTGTGTAATGAAGTATTCTAAAGTAGACATGATGTCTAACAATAATACTAATCACCTGAATCAATAATAATACCACAAGTTCTCAATGACTTGATTAATCAGTATACTATCCCAATATCTGTGGGTCACAAGCCTTTAATAAGGTCTTGTATAATAGTAATAATAATCAGGTACTGGTTTATACCATAATCCAAGTGCAGTGCACAGGCAATTGTGTCTTATGAAATATACCTATATAAAACATATGTCAACCAACAGAATACATAAAGTACAAATAGGACTGACAATACAAGAACGTTTGCAGAAATCAAAATAAATTAAATAGGGAAATCAATGAAAATAATCACTGAATCTGCAAAGAATAACAACACAAATGACGTCACAATATATGAATATAAATTGTGAATAGAACTGAAAGATAGAAAAGAGTAGCCCAACAAATTACAAACAAATCAAAACAAAACTAAAGAACAAAGAAATATTACAAAAATAACAATAATTACAGTCTTCACAGCTAACACAAAAGCAACAGTTGTCGCAGCAAATTTTCAATCAAGAAAATTGCACCTATAGAAAACGCCCACAACGGACCCTCTATGACGTGGGATATTCTGTTGTGAGGACGCCGCCCAACCTTAAACACAACCCGCTGACATAGAAACTAACATACTATACAAACAAATAACATGTAAACATAAATATATATAAATTATGTGTATGATAGTATGTGTTGCAAAATAGGCTCAGTTTTACAGTAATGGCAAAGTTATTTTTATGAAAATAAACAAACTGCCACTTTATTCAATTAAACATTCTGGCCTTAAATATTAAAGTTCATATATGGAAAACAAGAAGATCCATCGATGAAAATAGGACTTCTTAGTACACAAATACTGTCTTCCTGTTAACATTGACAAGAATTGATCCAACTGTTCTGTGAAACTCTGTAATGTCTAATGTAAAAAATGTCAACAACGCTGGCCTACATACTGCATTCACTTGACAGGTCACGTGACGAAGTGTTGACAAAGAGCAAACCAATACTGCAAGTGTGTCGTATCAGCCACAGGAAACGGTCTGGTATCGGTAATCTGTTGACTTCTGAACTTCTGCGAGGTCAAACCCAGAAAGCTGGTCCACCAGTTGATAAAGTTGATAATGTTGGATTTTTATTCCCGTTAATGATATCCACCAAAAGATAGATATAAGTGGATGGAAGCAGACATCATCATCATCATCAGTTGATAAGATCTCTATGGTGTTGTTTGCTCCACTGTAGTGTATGGAATGTCAACTTGACCTACGCAGTGGTGTGTAGACATGGATTGAGTGTACAATGTGCGAATGATGATAAGGGTTCGTGTTGTTGACAAATGTTCTTTTCTCACACTCATGTATGACTGGAAGTCATCGACACCAACGACTGTGTACCTTTTCTAAAGTTTAATTGGACGTACACACTCGACAGCACAGATAGTGACAAATCACAGGTTGGCATAATACATCATAGTACAGTGGATAAATGGTCTTGCAATGTTATGTTACATGGGCACTCATGTAGATTAATATTATAATGGACTGTCAGTAGCCAAGCCCTCAGCATCGCCCATACATATAAATCATCTGACTTCACTGACTGAGCACGTCAGCTTATAAATAATATTTCAGATGGCTTCTAGACCTAATCTCGTCTAGCGACGATTCTCCAACTTAATGTTCAGCACATATTTTTTTTCATATAATAATATTGAACCGCTGATAAAGGGTTCTCATGTGTAGCAGTGATCTCTGGACTAAACAAGCGATAATACGGGCATCCCCTTTTCTCTTCTTGAAAGTCACTACATGTTTGGATCCAAGATGGCTTCACTCGTGAGCTGTCACTCACGTTTTTGGATACAGATAATGAATCTGTCCTAAAGTTAGTCATTCATAAAACATTGCATTGCTCTGTAGATTTGATCATGAACAATTGACTGCATTCTACAGAATATAGTGCTGCTAGGAATCGAAGTCGTTTTCATCGAGTCAAATATATTCTCTTATCGAAAATGGTGGCTTCGTACGAGAGTTCATAAAAGTATCTTGGATTACCTTGTTATAAGAAATATGAAACTGCCATTCCTTGGCAATACGCATAAACACTGGGGTAAAGCATACACGATAGGTCTAGACGACTATCACTTTCCCCACAAATACTGAGATCACTTTTTCCCGGCGACAGGCCGACATAGGAAACACACAGTCCCTATCAGGACGAAGCCAAATCACACCACACTCTAGCGACACATCCGCCGAATAGCCTTTGACCTCTCTAGAGACAACAGAACATATAGTTCGACTTAGATATGTAAAGATATACAGATATAAGACAGACTCGTCCTACTCAGACAAACAATACACATAAATTCAGGCCATAGATATTCTGAAGCAAGAACAATCTATTATTACCCAAACAACGAATAAATCGCAGTAAAATGGATTTATCCGCGGAGTTTGATCGAAAGAGCCGACACAACTTTCAAGGGAAGTAACTCAATAATGACTTTCCCTTAAGCACTAAAAAATTACCTATGTATAATATTGTAAGATATCAAAGACTGCACGTAACCCCCCCCCCCCCCCCCCAATTGCGTCTCCTTAGCCTTGCTAGTCTCACGCAATTTTTTTCAGTCATATTTTTTTTTCTTTTGATCCGCCGTTCTCATCCCTCCAAATGGTAACCGTTTTGATTTCCCGTCTAACAAGTCAATTTTTATGGAGGGTGATGACCCGCGGTCAGGGCGATCATGTACTATCAGCAGCTTACGCATTATGTTTTTTATCCTTACATTTTATCCTTTGGAGATATTTTTACGTTGTATCACTTGTTAATTTTATGACACATCTCCCCACTTGAAAACATGCCTACGGCAAGTTCTAAAACCAGTGATACACATAGATAAAATCTCTCCTCACGTCTGCCATTACTCTAATTTTGATCACAGCGGTGCCGACTGAGGAAATCTGCACCGACATTCAATTTGCCTGGGATATATTGGATACTAAACTGATAAGGTTGAAGTAATAAAGACCACCTCAGCAATCTTGCGTTTTCATGCTTAGCCTGAGATAAGAATACGAGAGGCTGATGATCCGTCTCCACCACAAAAGTCCTACCATACAGATAGATTTGAAACTTCTTTATTGCCCAGATTAACGCTAAACATTCTTTTTCGCTTGTGGAGTATCCTTGTTCCGCCTTATTCAATTTGCGGCTTGCATAAGCGACTGGTTTCAGTTCCCCATCAGGTGAAGATGATCTTTGCAACAAAGCCCCTCCGAGTCCTACATTACTTGCATCGGTTCTTAAGACAAAGTCCTGTGTCAAATCAGGCAGTTTGAGAATAGGCCTGCTAGTGAGTTTTTCCTTTAACTCTTGGAACGCTAGTTCACATTGTGCAGTCCAAATAATTTTATCTGGAAGTCCCTTGCGAGTCAGATCAGTCAGAGGAGCACAAATAGCGTTAAAATTTTTGATGTATTTCTGATAAAATCCGCATAACGACACGAATGATCGCACGTCCTTTTTTGTTTGTGGTCTAGGTGCTCTCTGCAGTTTTTCCAAGTTCTTAGGATCAGGGGTCATGTTACCCTGCTATACAGTGTGTCCCAAGAATTCCAACTCTTTGCATCCAATACAACATTTTGTTGGCCTAGCAGTTAAGTTCGCCTCCCGAAGTCTATTAAATAACATTTCTAGAGCTTCAATGTGTTCTTCAAATGTCTCTGTGGCGACGAGAATATCATCCATGAAATTCGTGGTACATGGGTTATTCAGGGGATCCAACAATTTGCGCATCATCCTTGAAAATACACTCGGAGCATTTTTCAGTCCGAATGGTAGCATATTGAATTCATAATGTCCATCCGAGGTGCTAAAAGCCAAATAAGGTCTCACTTCAGGCTTCACTGGGATCTGGTAATAGCCTTTACTAAGATCCACCTTTGAAAAGTATTTTGCCTTGTTCAGTCTGGCAAATAACTGTTTTGTGTCTGGTAATGGATCCACTTGTCCTTCTGTGACAGCATTCAGTTTCCTGTAATCTATGCACAGGCTGTGTTCCCCAGACGGTTTTCTCAACAAAACGACACTAGAACTAAAAGATGATTCACTGTGCGAAATAATCCCCTCCTTCAGCAAATAATCTATTTCTTCCTTCAATGCCTTCTCCTTCGCAAACGGAATAGAATAGGCTCTCATACAGATTGGGTTTGAGTCTACCAGTTTCATGTCATACTGTAGCAAATTTGTATGGCCTGGTTTATCTGTTAGTACATCTGTATTTTCCTCCAGAACCTGTTGAACTCTCTCCCTCTGGTTTTTAGTCAGGTGCTTACTGACTTTTACCTGTGCTGCTGTTTCACAAGGATGTAATGGGTATTCATGTGAGGTGAGTGGTTCCTTTTGCATCTGGGTTGCAATAGCCAAGGTCAATAAGGGGGTGCTTTCCTGGAGTGGTCTGTCCAGATACTTCTTTAATAAGTTTACATGATAAACTTTCTCCTTCCCCTTTTTGTCAATTTTATAGTTTGTTCTAGACACCTTCTCTAGAACCGTATATGGACCTTGCCAACCAATTTGTAATTTATTCTGGCTACCGGGTAGTAGAAGAAGCACCTTCTCTCCCACAGCTAGTTCTCGGTCCTTTGCCTTCCTATTAAAATATGCTGCATGTTTCTTCCTGGCTTGTTTCAAATTATCATTTGCCAGTTTCCATCCAGCTTTCAAACGAGTGGTCAGTTCGTTCACGTATTGATAAGATGAGGTAACAGGTTCTTCCGCCTTCTCATCCGTCCAGGTCCTTAATAAAGCTTCTAAAGGACCTTTTATTGGCCTCCCAAATAGCAGAGTTGCGGGAGCCATCCCGGTTGAACTATGTGGTACCTCCCGATACGCAAACAATGCGGCGGGCAGGAATTGATCCCACAGATCCGGTTTTTCGTGTGCCAGCTTTCTCAGGATAGAAATGAGAGTCCCGTTGAACCTCTCTACCTGGCCGTTCCCTTGTGGATGGTACGGACTACAATGAAAGTGTCTGGCTTGAAATAGTTTAAAAACTTCTTCCGTTAGTTTCCCCTTGAACTGAGATCCATTATCCGTCAAGATTTGATGCGGGAATCCTAATCGGGTAAATATTGTAAGTAGTGCCTCTGCTACATGTTTTGAATCAATTGATGGCAGGGCTACCGCCTCTCCCCACATAGAACAAGTGTCCACCAGAGTAAGGATGTAACTGTTCCTCCTCTTGGTCCGAGTGAGAGGTCCCACAATATCCACTGCAACCCTCTCAAAAGGTGTTCCCACTATGGGCATTTCCCCTAGAGTTGCAGGAGCAGTCCAGTGCTTTGGAGCTACCCTTTGACATTCAGGGCAGGATTTGACATATCTTTTTATATCCTCCGTTATCCCTGGCCAGAAGTAATGACAAGCTATACGCTGTCCTGTGGCGCTGATCCCCATGTGACCACTGAAGGGAATCGCATGCCCGAGTTCCATCACTTTATCTCTATATGAGGTGGGAAGAACCAGCTGGTTGTGACCATTTGTTCCAGTTCCGGCCTTCCTGTATAATAGTTTGTTCTTCATGAAATATTCCCCCTTGCTCGGAGGTGTGTGGCATTTGGGCAATTTTTTTAAAACATGGCTTGAGTGTCCTATCCTCAGCCTGCGCCTTTCTCATCTCCTCTGGATGAGCATTTATAGGTTCACCTTCTTCCTCCTTCTTCTGTGACCTGGTCTGCACTGTCGCCATGATCACAGGTTTCTCGGGATTCCCCAAGAAGACGTATCTACACCCCAATATCAGAGGGTAGATTGGTTCATCTATCACTGCTGCTCTGATTTCTCCTTCCACATAGCGAGTTTTCACCGTTATCCTTGCGATGGGAAGTGTCATGAGTGGTATGTCCTTAGTCGCCCCTTGTATTTCCACTGTTTCTGTGGTATACTGACTTGGGTCCACTAGGCTAGACTTCACAACTGAATCATAATCCAAACCTGTATCATAAAGGCACCTTATGGTGACCCCATTACAAATAACATCCTCACAAACTGGGGGGTGATAAGGTTCCTGTTGTCCATTAGGATTAACCTTTAATCTTTGCGTCCCCGACTTCATTGCAGCAATGTTTGAAGGTTTCCTTCTACAAAATTCGGTGTTATGGTTATCTTTCTTGCACCATTTACACCATCTTTTTCCTTGGTTCAACGGTTTTCTTTCATTGAACTTTTGGTCATTGAACTGTGAGTTTCTGTCGCGATAGTCATTTCTTGGCCGCTCAAAGTTTGTCCTACCTTTATTTCCCTGCTCTCTATTATCAAATTTATTAAATTGCTGTGGAGCTTTAAAATTGTCTATGTGCTTCTTTTTAGCACCACTTACCTCTGCCTGGGCTGCCTGATACCTCTCAGCGACATTTAAAACCTCTCCCAACTTCTCTGCACCTTGTTCCATGAGAAATTTTCTCATGTCTGGAGCCATGGACTCTCTCAATTGCTCAATCATGATCATTTCTTTAAGATCTTGGGTCTTCCCCAGAGCAGTCCATTTCTCCAAATAGGTTTCCAGTCTAGCAGAGAATTGGTGGTATGTCTCCCCAGACAACAGTTTGGCATTTCTAAATTTCTTACGATAAAATTCACCATTCTTCTCGTACCTTAATAACAAAGCCTGCTTTAACATGTCATAATTGTCTTGGTCTTCCCTGTTCATTTTAGCAAAGACTTCATAAGAAGTACCTCTCAGTCCTTGTGATAACTTTAAACTCCACCTCTCTCTCTCTAACCCATATGTAGTAGCTAATAACTCAAAACGTCCTAGGTACCCCTCTATGTCATCGTCTTTTTCAACAAAATGGTCTAAATGAAACCCCATAGCTGAGTTTGAGGCTCCCAGACCGGGCGTAGCATCTGAGGCAAAAGGGCTGGCACCATTTTCAGGAGCCTGGCCTTGTAATTCCAGCTCCCTTAGTCGTAATTCGTGCTCCCTTTGCAACCTTCTATCTTCTGCCTCCCTTTCGGCAGTCAATCTTTTTTCTTCTGCCTCCCTTTGCTGTCGTTTGTCTTCTGCCTCAATCTGCAGCCTCTTAATTTCTCTATCCGCCTCTAACCTCTTCTCTTCAGCCAACCTTCTTTCTTCCCGTTCAATATACTTATCACATTCAGTCGTTACGTATTGAATTAAAATCTGACCATCCATTCCCATCTCCCTCGCCGTCAGCACAGCAGCTGATCGGAATTTTGCCAGCTCCGCCATACTTTTTAGACAATATAATAATATACAAGATAAATCTCTAACCAGTAAATACACTAAGTACTTCTTATGACTATAGTCTAACTAATTCTAACTAACCAGTTAACTAATTAATTATTACTGGCTGTGAAGATTCACCAACTTCTACCCGTCCTTTTAATTTAAAGGGACACTTTTAATTTTAAGGGAATTTTACAATTTTGTTCCCCTAATTTTATTTCTCCCACCAGGAGATCCTTATATTACTGTTTATGCTAATTATCCCTGGACAAGACCCCAATATATGTAGTGGATTTTGATGGTATTGTATGGTGGTGTTATCACCTAGTGTGATGCGTGAGGTCAGCTGTGAAGGCTCCTGAGATAATTGTAGCTGTGAATATACAGAAGGCCCTTTCGTGCTACCACTTTATGACCTCACACATATCTTTTTTTTTACTAATGAATGTGGCTACGTTAAAATCTAGGGTACTGAATGCAATGTGTTGTATGGACAGATACAAACACACACAGATATTAATTAAGTCTAATACTATCAATAAAATTTATAACACAATGAACTAAATTCAGCTGGTTAAATTTAGAATAGAAAATCTTTTTTTTAAATTTATTTGTTCTGAACCAAGGTTTTATTTTGGCCAGAACTTATGCAAAGATTTTGAAATTTATGAATGAATGGCATGAATAAAGGGCATGTTAAATGAAAGATGTTTACATATGCAATCTTCAAGATTAATTATAGTATTACTGTTCGTAATGTTAATTTTCCTGGGAAAACTATGAATGGATGTGCTGTTGGGGTGGCTTCATCCCTCCCTGTTTATGCCTACAAAACATTGTCCATTAATGATGGAAGAAAATGGGATGCTTCAGTAGTAAATTCTCTTGGGTGCTAGTTTTATGAAGTTGGTGTAAGTTCAGCAGGCCAGCTAGCCTACTCAGCTTTGCCAGATTTGTTCTGGTGCTGGAATCTGATGGCCCCACCTCTCCGTGCTTGAGCAATACAAAGATGTTCTGCCGAAATGTACACTGCACGGGTCCTCACTTCAATTATTAATCAGCATTTGACACCACCTTAGTGTCAAGATCGAACTCACAGCTCAGATTATGAATAAAGAACACAGAAATGCTAGCAAAACTCAGCTGAGCTGCTGGCTATAGTATGGCGTCCCTGAACTTATTTCAATTTATTTCATTTGGAAATCACCACACTTGAAATTTACTGTGTCTATCACTGGACAACTATTGAGGAATGGCCAAAAAAGCTCGTCTGAGCGCGGATAATATGATTGTCTGTGGCCAATCAATGCCTTGGTTTTTTTTTTTTAAATTCAAATTTCCTACACTAAAGTCATTTCAGTCATGCTTCAGTCAAGTATGGATTTTTATCTGTTAGTCTGTCCGTCTCTACTTGCGTTTTCACAAAAACGTACTTGATTTTTGAACCAACCTTTCTCTCCCCTCCAAAATTTTGTCGTTAAAAGTTATTTTTAGACACAGCTCCCACCAATATCCCCCGCTTTCATTCTAACTAGATTTGAACACTTGCGTCTCAAGGTCGCGGTTTTTGTGCAAATAGTGATATGTTAGATTCAATGCAGTCTTTCGCTGATGTGAACAACACTGTCTTTTGTCATTATCTTCATTATTATCTATCCGTCTGTAAAATTAAAAGTATATTATTTCACTGCTCAAGATGGGTCATCCGGCCATCTAATTTTTATATTCCTAACATCAATATTAAGAAAAAGTTACTTTTTAAATTTTGTAATATTTCAAGCATCTGCGTTTTTTCCGCTGAATTCAAATAAAAGGCTTGGTATCGCAAAAGCGTCCAATAAATGACTGTGGCGTATCATATCCAGGGTCCCTTCTGTCGAGTTCCTTACTTTATGTCAACTTGGGGAACGTGACTTTTTTCCTACGTTTCCCCCCCCCCCCCAATTGCGTCTCCTTATCCTTGCTAGTCTCACGCAATTTTTTTCAGTCATATTTTTTTTTCTTTTGATCCGCCGTTCTCATCCCTCCAAATGGTAACCGTTTTGATTTCCCGTCTAACAAGTCAATTTTTATGGAGGGTGATGACCCGCGGTCAGGGCGATCATGTACTATCAGCAGCTTACGCATTATGTTTTTATCCTTACATTTTATCCTTTGGAGATATTTTTACGTTGTATCACTTGTTAATTTTATGACACCAATTAACAGTAACCAAGTAAGCGTTCCCTAAATAACCGGATTAATCATACTTGGAGGAACTGGGGCTTACTTTGCCAAAACAACCAACACTGGATTTGCTGTTTGTACCATGGAGATATGTTCCAGATGCTGTTAATCAACAGTTAGGTAAGAACGAATGAACGTGGCCACTGTCTATCTGAAGCGAGAGAAAGAAGAAGTGAATAATTCTTCTATTGTATAATTATGATACTCACTTTGTTTTGCCTTTCTTTTGTTTGCTAATACTGTTATTTTCAGAATAGATTAATTATGAACTCTGTTCTTTACAGTGTAGTCAAATTCTATACTATAGTGCTAATCTTTTGACCTTTTGGGGGTTAATTAACTTCTTCCTCTGGGATCTTGTCTCAACAGAGGGGATTGCACTTATGTGTCTATTTCTTATTAATTCTGTAACCTATGATTTTTATATTTGATACTAGATATTGTGAAGTTTTTTCTATGGTAAATAAACTTAACATAAAACTTAATTACCTGTGTTGGTCAGCTTGGCCCAATATCCCTACTCCATTACTATAGTTTTACGTTTGTGCGTCAAGTTGTCGTCACTTATCTGTGTGTGTGTATGTGAGTGGTTATAGTATATAGGTTAATATATCTTCTTCTTTGATCCTTAGCCGCCGACCGTCAAAGCAGTCAGAGGTCATCACGCCTAGTGGCGTCTTGTAGGGCAACAACAAGTTGATTCCACTTTGCTCGGTCGGCGGCCATCCTTCGTACAGTGCCCCAACTCTGGTTCATTCTTTGCATCTCGGCCTCCACAGTCCTCCGCCAGGTTGTTTTTGGTCGGCCTCTCTTTAGTTTTCCTTCAGGGGTCCAAAGCATAGCTGTTCTTGTGATGGCATCGGAGTCTCTTCTGGAGACATGGCCAACCCAGCTTCAGCGTCTGCCAGCTATGGCGGTGTGCATGTCCTCTTGATTGCTCCTAGTAAGCAGATCTTGGTTGGTGATGGTATTCGGCCAAAAGATTCGGTGAATTTTTCTTAGGCATGTTGTGTGAAAAGAGAACAATTTCGACATTTCCTTCTCTGTAACTCTCCAGCATTCCGCACCATAAAGAAGCACAAAAAGCACACAGCTCTGATATAATCTTAATTTTGTGCTTGTGCTGTATTGAGAGGACTTCCAGGTGTTGTTTAGGCTAAAAAAGGCTGTTCTTGCCTTATTCATTCTGATGTTGATGTCTTTGCCAGCCCCGCCGTCTGGTGTTACTATGCATCCTAGGTATGTGAAGGTGTCTGTCTGTACCAGTTGCTGATTCCTTACTGATATGGGCTCAAGGTTGGTCACATTGGGCGTCATGACCTCTGACTTCTTTAAATTGATGTTTAAGCCCACCTGCTGGCTAAACCTATTAAGTCTATCCGTTTTTTTCCTGGATGTGTTGAAGGGAATGTGCTAGTAGTACAATGTCATCTGCATATTCCAGATCTTCAAATGTAGAAAATGTAGTCCATCTTATTCCTCTTGGACTGCCCTCTGTTGTCTGGCGCATCACCCAATCTATGGCTGTTAAAAATAGAGTGGTTGATAAGGGGTATCCCTGTCGTACTCCTGTCTTCCCCTCAAAGGTTAGGTTGCTCTGCCCAACACTACACGTAAAGTTGGCATAGAGGCTTTTTATGATTGACACTTTGCAGCTTGGAATTCCATAAGCCCTCGGTATTTTCCACAAACTGTCCTTATGTATGCTGTCAAAAGCCTTTTCAAAATCAACGAAATTAATGTACAGCTGCCTTTGCCATTTTGAGCACTGCTCTATAATGTTCCTGAGAGTGAATATATGATCTACACATCTTCTGTTTTTTCTAAATCCTGCTTGTTCTTTCCTCAGCTTGTGGTCTACTGCTTTTGAAATTCTCTGTATAATTATCCTGCCTGGTATTTTGCTGGGAACTGAGAGAAGAGTGATTCCTCTCCAATTATTGCAGTCTGCAAGATCTCCCTTCTTGGGCAATTTGACAGGTTAATATATACAGAAATATGAACTGTCTGATAAGCAAATTTCAGTCGTAAGAAAGGCTGGACTAGAGTATCTTCTACAATCCAGGGACAGACTCTTACCTTTTCACCATTTCACTCGTGAAATCTAATTCTTTATCATATCTCTCACTGAGTTACCACCCTTTTTCAAGTTCTATTCAGACGGGACAAGAATGTATCTTAATCACCTATCCATAATCTACGACAATGCTACATCAGTGATATAGAAAGACTGAAAACAAAGTGTCATGAGAATAGAGCCCGATCAGTTACTGTCACATAACGGTTTGTGCATGTATTTTGTGCTCTCTAACACCTTCAGCCCCTCCGGCAGTATCATCTCTTTTTCTTAATTTTCCTTACCGATCATCTTATTATCTGGATTATTTGGCATATTTTACGCCCTACATTCTTTCCGTGACCACTCCCAGACTGTTTACATTACGCCAGGTGACTCGTGATAATTCCACGTTTATTGAACCGGTCAGCGAACGATATTCTTATCATGAAAAGCCGGCTCGCCACCATTTGATACAGACGGCAAACGTGAAGAGAGATAGCGACTTTGAAGTAACTCATTTCCGGTGCCATCGACAATCAGGCAATTAACACCTGGGATGCGGTCTGTATGTCTGAGGAAACCATATTGTTTGTCTGAGCGGCCGGCGATCCTTTTGTTTGACTGTCTGGAGAAAGCACGATCACAGACGATAATGAAATAATCGTTTCACGGAACCATCCCTGTGTGTGATTATCGCAGGTAATCTGTCTGGTGTGTCAATATTTGAAGGTAGCATCTGGACATCAAATAGACTCCCAGATTTGTTGTGAGTTGGCGGAATTATTACCGCATGATATGAAAGAGGTCACGCGTCGGAATATTACATGTAATATTTTAAACAGGCAGGGAGATTATGAATTTAAACACCCCTACCCACATAGTGCAAAAGAGCTTACGATTGGATTTAAATGAGAGCCGGAATAAACATTGAATTTCATTGTAAATTTCGGCGGAAGTACCAACTGTGTGTTGAACTGAGAATGAGAGATATAATCTAGTGAAATCAGAGACACAGAACACAGACAGCTTCGCAACTTCAAACGAGCAACTCCCTAAAGCCAGAGCAAGAAGGAGCGGACCTAGAATTCAATACTTATGAGTGACATATCGAGTATTTGGAAAACTCTTAAAACTTAAGAGTAAACCTGGATGTGAAATACAAACTCTAAAACTTAAGGGACAGGGACTTTAAATATTAGTACTGGATACCTAAGGAATTGAATCACCTGTCATAAGAGAAACTTTCACAGACTAAGTGTTTCGCAGATTCACCGGGCATAAAAGGGATTCAAAATTTCCAGACCAAGTGATTCTAGAGCATATAACCTAAATTGCTCGTGTTCGTTCTAAATGTGCGAGGAGATTGTGTATAACCCAATTAGGGTAAGTGTACCATTTATATTACAAATGTGAATTTGACATGTTTTTCTTGCTAAGTGGTTATATATGAGGCTGGCAACCTCAACATACGAAAATAGTATATTCATAAACCACTACAGCAAGGACTGGTGGTTTCTTTTGGTTAGTCGTGCGAAAAACCAACAGCAGAGGTGACCCCAGACTCCGATTGGAGCAGTGATGACCGATGATTACATCACATGTGCCTAAAGTGTATAATATTTTGACATATATGCACTTTGTTAATTGAAACTCAGGCAACTCATTATTCGCGCCATTCAGACACATTTTCCCAGTTTAATACCCGGAAGAATATAGGTCATTTTTATCATCTTCCCTGGGCTACACTGTGTACTCGGGAATTTAATTCTTCTGAGAGATTAACATTGGTAGGTGAACAGCGATAATGTGCCTTTTAAATGGCAGCCCACATATGTACTTAGCAGAGGCATTTTTTTTTTTTAAATTTTGTCTAAAAAGTGCGTGGAACGAAGCTAGTTGTGATTGAAAAGCACGGAATCCACACCAACCGCCTAAATCGGACAAGTTGTGTGAAGAAGTGCTCTCATCACCAAGAAGTGACGAAAACCACAGCTGTAGGACCCCTTATACCAGTTAAGTGGTTATAAAAAGGTACCAGCAACCAGACATAATTTTTTGAACTATATCCTCGCCCTAAATCTCCGTGAAGAGAAAATTTGATTCCAATATACAATTTCACCAATCTTTCCATATTTATTTTAACCTGTTAAAGACTAATTCACTGTTAAATTTGCTACATGTTATTTTGAAACGAAGGTAGACACCTTTGACGACCCATTTAGATACTCTTGAGTTTTGGCCACTGTTGGACCACTACTGCAAAGCATGGGAGGCAATCCGTGACAGTTACCACTACACGACTGCAACAGAAGATGATCTGGTTTCAGCGCGTGAGGAAGACTTGAAGGCAGATGGGCAGATAATATTACAGAATTCCTTGAACAACACGGGCTCCCTTCAGCCATTACGAATTACGTGGCTCAAAAACGCAAACTTCAGCTCCCCACAATTCTTCACGGCAAGAGCGACCAAAGTAGTCTCATAGCATAAACTACCGTAGGAGGGAAAGAATGTAGTCTTATAGGCTTCACTATACTAGGTACAGCTTTATAAGGTGTTGTGACCAGTTCCCTTCCTCGCTGCCTTTGCCTTTTGTAACTCAAGAGCAGAGCCAGGTACCCATTTACAGCTTGATAGATTGGAGACTGGCGCTGCCAGGTTTCTATCCCGGAACCCGGTAACTTTGCGGCGAGAGGCAAGCGCTCTAACCGCTTCGCCAATCGGCACCTCAAAGGTAAAGATAATCCTATAGCAGATACTGCAGTAGACGAATGGAGTGTTAAGAATTTACTTTACTAGGGCAACCCTTTTTAAGAGGTGGGGTGACCAGGACCCTTCATTGCTGCCTTTTGCCTTCCCTAACTCAAGAACAGAGTCAGGTACCCATTTACAGCTGGGTAGACTGGGGTGTGACGCTACCAGTTTTCGATCCTGGAACTCTGTAACCTTGTCGCAACAGAAAATCTCTCTAACGGCTTAGCCAATCGGACGTTCATACAGCAGGACAATAATAGTTAAGGTGCACAAGTACAGTGGCTACGGCCAAGAGGGTCCAGCTCCCAACCTCAAAAATGAGGTATCTGAGGGAGGTGGTTGAAGTAACAAGAAGAGACATGGTCCGCAACTAGACGATACATCTTGGCCTCAGAGCTAAGCCCCTGTAGATCCGAGTAGAACAGTCTCAATTACGGTTGTTTGGCCATGTCAGCTGAATGGTAGAAGGTCAGCTACCACAACAGATTTGGGAAACTGCGAGTCAGGGATCCGGATCTCCAGGGCGACCCAGAGTTTGCTGGGATGACAACATTAGACAATCTCTGGGGGACCGAGGGCTGGATTGGAGCTAGACCTGAAGGTGGACAGCGGATTGGATAGTATGACGCTTTTTTTTCTGGAAAACCTCTACACGGCAGGACAGAGAAGGAACGGCTATCTAAGTAAGTAAGTGTACATGTGGCAAATCAAGACATAACAGACATTTGAGAAAATGTCACACATAGAAAGTTAATATCCCTAGAAATTGGAATGGTGATCTTGTGATGCTGAGGGACAATGGAAAATGTGACTAATAATATTGGAAAGAGAAAACTCTCAAGAAGGTCATGACACAGGTTGAATGGTGAAGTACTACAAAAGTTGGAAAGTCATTTTAAAAAAAACCCATCTCATATCATGCATTTGGCCGTGTTAATGAGATGAAACCCGACCTGCTAGAAAGATGATTTTTTTTTTTTAAACTAAATGATCCCCTAAAAATAATATGTCCTAGTTGAAAGCAGCGAGTCTCTGGGTGCAGCACGTAAAAGAAACGAACGTTAAATCGTGCAAAATCAGTGGTTTCTACGACGAAACCCAAGTCTGTTTTATATAGCTAGCTGTGTTGACGGCAAGCACGTTATGAAATACAATGAGGTAAATGAACGTAGGTAGTTTTTTTGTTTTTTCTTTACGGTTCAGTCATGTTGTGCTTCTGGTGCTAGATTTTCAGATATTGACTTGCACCCTAATATCACCGACAGACCTTGTGTTTAGGTAGAACGGGGTGCTACTCACCAAAACGAAGCAAAATTTATATTGAAAGAAAAAAAAACATATCATTTTTTGTCTCATTCATATGCGTTTAGAATAGCTTCAACTTTTTTAAAAATGATTCTTAACTACTGGCTCGACAAGACCTTGTTGCTTCAACTAAGGCGTTCAAGTATCCGGTATTTCATCTCGATTCGTGACGTTCTATTTTCGTGCTCGCATAGTTTTTATGTACTCTTATTACAGGTTACTGCAATTATCTTCATTTTCCTAATACATAAAACTATGTGAATAGATTGTTGCCCCTGCCCCCTTGCCTCAGAAATGTGTAGATCTCTATTTGAAAGAGATTAATCCAGAATGTTGAGACCTAATAAAAGGATAGCGCCACTTGTCGTGCCGTCAACAATCACCATTACAAAACGGAGTCAAGATAAGGACCTCGGAAAAGTTGAGATCTCATGAAAGAATAGTTCCACTTCTCTCCCCTTCACTCACCATGACAGAACTTCGTCTACGAGAATGACCTTCAGGAAGTTGAGACCTCATGAAAGAATAGTCCCTCTTCTGTTCTCGTCAAAACTCACCATTACAGAACGTTGTCCTAGATAAAGACCTCCAGAAAGTTGAGACCTGATGACAGAAAAGTCCCACCACTCACCATTACAGAACGTTGTCCTAGATAAAGACCTCCAGAAAGTTGAGACCTGGTGACAGAATAGCCCCACTTCTCTCCCCACCACTCACCATTACAGAACGTTGTCCTAGATAAAGATCTCCATAAAGTTGAGACCTGGTGACAGAATAGTCCCACTTCTCTCCCCACCACTCACCATTACAGAACGTTGTCCTAGATAAAGACCTCCAGAAAGTTGAGACCTGGTGACAGAATAGCCCCACTTCTCTCCCCACCACTCACCATTACAGAACGTTTTCCTAGATAAAGACCTCCAGAAAGTTGAGACCTGGTGACAGAATAGCCCCACTTCTCTCCCCACCACTCATCATTACAGAACGTTTCCCTAGATAAAGACCTCCAGAACGTTGAGACCTGGTGACAGAATAGCCCCACTTCTCTCCCCACCACTCACCATTACAGAACGTTGCCGTAGATAAAGACCTCCAGAAAGTTGAGACCTGGTGACAGAATAGCCCCACTTCTCTCCCCACCACTCACCATTACAGAACGTTGTCCTAGATAAAGACCTCCAGAAAGTTGAGACCTGGTGACAGAATAGCCCCACTTCTCTCCCCACCACTCATCATTACAGAACGTTGTCCTAGATAAAGACCTCCAGAAAGTTGAGACCTGGTGACAGAATAGCGTAACTTCTCCCCCCATCACTCATCATTACAGAACATTGTCCTAGATACAGACCTCAAGAAAGTTGAGACCTGGTGACAGAATAGCCCCACTTTTCTCCCCAACACTCACCATTACAGAACGTTGTCCTAGATAAAGACCTCCAGAAAGTTCAGGCCTCATGAAAGAATAGCCTAACTTCTCCCCCCACCGCTCACCATTACAGAACGATGTCCTAGATAAAGACCTCCAGAAAGTTTAGGCCTCATGAAAGAATAGCTTAACTTCTCCCCCCACCGCTCACCATTACAGAACGATGTCCTAGATAAAGACCTCCAGAAAGTTGAGACGTGGTGACAGAATAGCCCAACTTCTCTTCCCACCACTCATCATTACAGAACGTTGTCCTAGATAAAGACCTCCAGAAAGTTGAGACCTGGTGAAAGAATAGCCTAACTTCTCTCCCCACCACTCACCATTACAGAACGTTGTCCTAGATAAAGACCTCCAGAAAGTTGAGACCTGGTGACAGAATAGCCCCAATTTTCTCCCCACCGCTCACCATAACAGAACGTTGTCCTAGATAAAGACCTCCAGAAAGTTGAGACCTGGTGACAGAATAGCCCCACTTCTCTCCCCACCACTCATCATTACAGAACGTTGTCCTAGATAAAGACCTCCAGAAAGTGGAGACCTGGTGACAGAATAGCCCCACTTCTCCCCCCACCACTCATCATTACAGAACGTTGTCCTAGATAAAGACCTCCAGAAAGTTCAGGCCTCATGAAAGAATAGCCTATCTTCTCCCCCCCCACCCTTCCCACCCCCTCCCCCCCCCCAACCCCCCCCCCCCCCCCCCCCCCCCCCCCCCCCCTCCCCCCCCCCCCCCCCCCCCCCCCCAACCCCCCCCCCCCCCCCCCCCCCCACCCCCCCCCCCCCCCCCCCCCCCCCCCTCATGAAATGCCCCCCCCCCCCCCCCCTCTCCCCCCACCACTCACCATTACAGAACGTTGTCCTAGATAAAGACCTCCAGAAAGTTGAGACCTGGTGACAGAATAGCCCCAATTTTCTCCCCACCACTCACCATTACAGAACGTTGTCCTAGATAAAGACCTCCAGAAAGTTGAGACCTGGTGACAGAATAGCCCCACTTTTCTCTCCACCACTCACCATTACAGAACGTTGTCCTAGATAAAGACCTCCAGAAAGTTGAGACGTGGTGACAGAATAGCCCCACTTCTCTCCCCACCACTTATCATTACAGAACGTTGTCCTAGATAAAGACCTCAAGAAAGTTCAGGCCTCATGAAAGAATAGCCCCACTTCTCTCCCCACCACTCATCATTACAAAACGTTGTCCTACATAAAGACCTCCAGAAAGTTGAGACGTGGTGACTGAATAGCCCCAATTCTCTCCCCACCACTCATCATTACAGAACGTTGTCCTAGATAAAGACCTCAAGAAAGTTCAGGCCTCATGAAAGAATAGCCCCACTTCTCTCCCCACCACTCATCATTACAAAACGTTGTCCTAGATAAAGACCTCCAGAAAGTTGAGACCTGGTGACAGAATAGCCCCACTTCTCTCCCCACAGCTCACCATTACAGAACGTTGTCCTAGATAAAGACCTCCAGAAAGTTGAGACCTGGTGACAGAATAGCCCCAATTCTCTCCCCACCACTCATCATAACAGAACGTTGTCCTAGATAAAGACCTCCAGAAAGTTGAGACCTGGTGACAGAATAGCCCCACTTCTCCCCCCACCACTCATCATTACAAAACGTTGTCCTAGATAAAGACCTCCAGAAAGTTCAGGCCTCATGAAAGAATAGCCTATCTTCTCCCCCCACCACTCACCATTACAGAACGTTGTCCTAGATAAAGACCTCCAGAAAGTTGAGACCTGGTGACAGAATAGCCCCAATTTTCTCCCCACCACTCACCATTACAGAACGTTGTCCTAGATAAAGACCTCCAGAAAGTTGAGACCTGGTGACAGAATAGCATCACTTTTCTCCGCACCACTCACCATTACAGAACGTTGTCCTAGATAAAGACCTCCAGAAAGTTGAGACGTGGTGACAGAATAGCCCAACTTCTCTCCCCACCACTCATCATTACAGAACGTTGTCCTAGATAAAGACCTCAAGAAAGTTCAGGCCTCATGAAAGAATAGCCCCACTTCTCTCCCCACCACTCATCATTACAAAACGTTGTCCTAGATAAAGACCTCCAGAAAGTTGAGACGTGGTGACAGAATAGCCCCAATTCTCTCCCCACCACTCATCATTACAGAACGTTGTCCTAGATAAAGACCTCAAGAAAGTTCAGGCCTCATGAAAGAGTAGCCCCACTTCTCTCCCCACCACTCATCATTACAAAACGTTGTCCTAGATAAAGACCTCCAGAAAGTTGAGACGTGGTAACAGAATAGCCCCACTTCTCTCCCCACCACTCACCATTACAGAACGTTGTCCTAGATAAAGACCTCCAGAAAGTTGAGACCTGGTGACAGAATAGCCCCACTTCTCTCCCCACCACTCACCATTACAGAACGTTGTCCTAGATAAAGACCTCCAGAAAGTTGAGACCTGGTGACAGAATAGCCCCACTTCTCTCCCCACCACTCACCATTACAGAACGTTGTCCTAGATAAAGACCTCCAGAAAGTTGAGACCTAGTGACAGAATAGCCCCACTTCTCTCCCCACCACTCACCATTACGGAACGTTGTCCTAGATAAAGACCTCCAGAAAGTTGAGACCTGGTGACAGACTAGCCCCACTTCTCTCCCCACCACTCACCATTACAGAACGTTTTCCTAGTTGAGACCTGGTGACAGAATAGCCCCACTTCTCTCCCCACCACTGACCATTACTGAACGTTTTCCTAGATAAAGACCTCCAGAAAGTTGAGACCTGGTGACAGAATAGCCCCACTTCTTTCCCCACCACTCATCATTACAGAACGTTGTCCTAGATAAAGATCTCCAGAAAGTTCAGGCCTCATGAAAGAATAGCCCCACTTCTCCCCCCACCACTCATCATTACAGAACGTTGTCCTAGATAAAGACCTCCAGAAATTTAAAACCTGATGAAAGGTAGCCCCCCCCCCCCCCCTCTCCTACCCCCGTCAATATTGAAAGACGTCTCGAAAGCTTTGTATTCGTGTGACGGCATTCGGCTTCTACACCCCTCCCCGAGCTCCATCTCTCCCTCCTAGAGAAGAAAGTTGTATGTCACTATAGAATTGATAGAACTCCAGAAAGCAGTATATCGCTGACGCGATGCAATTATGATACACATCATTTCGTCTATATTTGACTGAGCTATTTTTCGAACGGTAAGAAGGTTTTAAACTCTTGAATCTCAATCAAGTAGGCATAAATACTAGGAAATAAAAAATTAGGTCATATTTAATGAATGAAAAGAATTTTAATACTCTCGTGTTTTAATAATCTAATAAATTAGTGTCATTTTAGACACTTTTTATTATGTAGAATATCTCTTCTTATTGTTAGGACCGTTTTGATCTGTAGCGGAAAAATATGAAACATTTAGTTACATTTAATTACATTTGAAAATATTATAATTAGCGTAAATAGGTTAATCTTTTGTTTGCTTTTCAAGTCTTGTCTGTAACGCCTCCATAAAAAGACTATATATATATATAGATTACATAAACTATTTGCTGTCGTCCTGAACTTTCAAACAAATTTTAACTG
>JAMPIV010001525.1:167500-239452 GCA_024509875.1 Oreohelix idahoensis
TGTATGTATGTATGTATGTATGTATGTATGTATGTATGTATGTATGTATGTATGTATGTATGTATGTATGTATGTATGTATGGATGCATGTATGTATGTATGTATGTATGTATGTATGTATGTATGTATGTATGTATGTATGTATGTATGTATGTATGTATGTATGTATGTATGTATGTATGTATGTATGTATGTATGTATGTATGTATGAACTGAGACAAACAAATATTAGGTCTACAAACTTTTACATCGCTCCCTTGCACACGGACATACAAACTCACACATTTTGTGGGTCTCACCTGTATATACACAGATATATGGATGTTTGACGTGATTTCCGTTGATTTCCATATATTTCTGTAAACATTGAAGGCTTGCGTTGGCTTCAGTATTTTTATTTTATAATAGCGCCTGTCCTTCCAATCGTTGTCTAAGTTGCTGCGAAGAAATCTGTATGATGCCAGATCTCGCAGCGATGTCTCGTCAAGTGCAGCTTTCTATTCATTTTATGTGTTTATTCTTTAAGCTTTGTCTTTTCTCTGTGTATGTTTAGATGTCTCATCAGATATTTACGTTTTGTTGTGCATCTGATTACTGGTATGGGTCAGGGGGCATTACAGGACCCTTCCACGATAAAGACATGCAGAAAGTTGAGAAATGATAAGGGGCCGTTCACAAATTACGTAACGCAATTTTTGACATTTTCAGAGCGCCCCCCCGTAAGGTGTGCGTAACAGCAACCCACAACATTTCAGAACACTCCCCCCTAACCCTCCTTTCCCTCCCCCCTTCCCCAGCCACAAAAGCGTAACATCTCGGCAACCCCCTCCCCCCTTTTTGCGTTACGTAATTTGTGAACAGCCCCTTAAAAGAATAGCCCCACTCTCTACCTGTCACTCACCATTTCACGACATTGTCTACGAGAAAGGCCTCCAAAAAGTTTAGTTGTGATCATAAAATGTAGCACGCGTACGCACGTAACTATTTAATTATATATACATACGAAACACACAGACATAGATCTACACACATGCATCCCCTACACGTTCACATATCCGTTTACCCACATGTATGGATCTTCCCTCATCAATTCATCAGGTCTGTCCCATATGTATGTTTCGGTTGAATGAGTTATGCCGCTGTAGTTCCGTAGATACTGTTGTGTATATAATTAGTCAACAAACTAGAATATTCTAATGATGTTAGGATATTTCGAGCTCCGAGGACTTTGAAACAATTAGTATATCAATATTGTCAGCCATTTCTGCCAAACTGAAAATCGGACAGACAGAGGCGTGTCAATATGGGGTGACAGGCAGATGTGTGTCAATATGGGGGTGGCAGACAGATGTGTGACAATATGGGAGTGACAGACAGATGTGTGTCAATATGAGGGTGACAGACAGATGTGTGTCAATATGGGGGTGACAGACAGATGTGTGTCAATATGGGGGTGACAGACAGATGTGTGTCAATATGGGGGTGACAGACAGATGTGTGTCAATATGGGGGTGACAGACAGATGTGTGGGGGTGACAGACAGATGTGTGTCAATATGGGGGTGACAGACAGATGTGTGTCAATATGGGGGTGACAGACAGATGTGTGTCAATATGGGGGTGACAGACAGATGTGTGTCAATATGGGGGTGACAGACAGATGTGTGTCAATATGGGGGTGACAGACAGATGTGTGTCAATATGGGGGTGACAGACAGATGTGTGTCAATATGGGGGTGACAGGCAGATGTGTGTCAATATGGGGGTGACAGGCAGATGTGTGTCAATATGGGGGTGACAGACAGATGTGTGTTAATATGGGGGTGACAGACAGATGTGTGTCAATATGGGGGTGACAGACAGATGTGTGTCAATATGGGGGTGGCAGACAGATGTGTGTCAATATGGGGGTGGCAGACAGATGTGTGTCAATATGGGGGTAACAGACAGATGTGTGTCAATATGGGGGTGACAGACAGATGTGTGTCAATATGGGGGTGACAGGCAGATGTGTGTCAATATGGGGGTGACAGGCAGATGTGTATCAATATGGGGGTGACAGACAGATGTGTGTCAATATGGGGGTGACAGACAGATGTGTGTCAATATGGGGGTGACAGACAGATGTGTGTCAATATGGGGGTGGCAGACAGATGTGTGTCAATATGGGGGTGACAGACAGATGTGTGTCAATATGGGGGTGACAGACAGATGTGTGTCAATATAGGGGTGACAGACAGATGTGTGTCAATATGGGGGTGACAGACAGATGTGTGTCAATATGGGGGTGACAGACAGATGTGTGTCAATATGGGGGTGACAGACAGATGTGTGTCCATGTGGGGAAGGAAAAAAAACAGTAGAACATGTTCTCCCAAACTGTCGGCTCCATGAAAGGAGCCGGGTGACAGCGTGACCTCCAACCCAGTTGAGGGAGAAACCGTATGGTGACGAGAGAAGCCCCAGACAGACTGCCAGCTGTATAAAAGAGATAGACGTGATTATTTAAGAACAAAGGAGACAGAAGAAAACAGGAAAGTGTCCATTCTTGTTAAATTTTCTCTATGTGCCGTAATGCTCAGCTGGACATATGCATGTGTAAAATAAGTATTACACATATATGCAAGCACAAACATGCTGGTACACATGCATAAGTAACATATACACCAGTGGCGTATCCTGGTAATGCGAGCTAGGCGTGCTGCTACTTAAAATGAATATGTACGCCTACTATTTAACTTCTTCCCCTCTTAATTTAAAAACCAACTATATTCAATTACGCAATGATAGTTATTAGGGGTATATGTCAACTATCTCCGAAATACTAATTAACTTACAACTTGAAACTCACTGTCACTGTAATAATCTGCATTCCCGGCAACTAACAAAAATTAATCACAAAAAACACTGGACGGACACAACCGATTTTTACAACTCGAGAGCTGCAGGACCATCGCACGCATGTTCGCATTGTATTTACGTATCTGGCCATGACCCCGATCCAATCAAACCAGTGTTCAGACGGGAATCCGAAACGTGCCGCTCGCATTGTGACGGAATTACCCGAGAAACTTCGGGCGATTGCTACCAACCAATAAAAAAACTGCACTATAAAAAGCGTCTGGGGAAACTGAAACTAGATTATACTCGTAGATTCTAAGCGGGAAAATCCGTTATCCTGGTGCGTGCGGTCCGAAAGCAGAACATTAGAAGAGAAATATTTTATAGAATAATAAATTAAATTTTTATTTTCCTTCGGGCATAGGTGTGCGCAGCACGCATAGCACACATAAAGAATACGCCACTGATATACTGTTGCGTGCATATTTTGACGCACATATTACAAAAATACGATATGGCTATTTAATATGGAAAATATATATTTGCATTCATTTCTGTATGAAAATGCTTCCTCTGGTAAAGCTAGATAATTCATGATTGATTTACACTTTTGATTATATGAGTGATCTTTCTTGATATTGATTCGGCGCATGGATATTGAATTCATGTCCGTTCTTATTTGTTCGGGCCAGAAAATAGATTAATTTTGCTTGTTATGTTCATGGCCTGAATTCATGTGTACTACTTGTCTAGTGCAAGAAGATTCAGTCGTATATTGTATACCTTTGTATGTTCAGGTCGGACTATATCCTTTCTGCCGGGATCTAGCGCAGGTTTTCGTAGTCCTTCTGGGTTGTGAAGAGTTCCGATAATGTCGCCAAGAAATGGCTGAGTGCTTTTTCCAGGGCTGGCACTGTTAAGGTTTAACAGTGATTCATAGATGTTTTTCTAGGAGAAGTTTGTGTCTCTGCAAGAGTCTATTTGTCAGAGATCCTCCTCATATGTGTGATTCGGACTCCAGTTATGCCAGACCCTAATTTTGATGATCTCGAGTCGATTAGACCTAGATGGAACATTGTGCTTCGTATCGCTAGGGTTGTGTTTTGTATCGACGAAGATGACAGGATTTCCTACAGCAGTTATGTCTACGTGAATTAACTTGATTACTGTAGAGCTGTATGGAAAACGTTATGAAATTATTTATATGCACATTATAAATTAACTTTGGCTTATATCTACCTTCCTACGAGTGAGTGAGCGACAACTCAGGAAGGCGGCCATGTTATATTCCTGTCATCATATTTTTTGATCACCGTCAAGAGAACAGATTATGTATCCTACTATCGGGCAGTGGTATCGAGATCTTGTTATGAGGTGAAAACCCACTATCGTGGTTTATGAGTGTTATACAAACATTGGACATATTTCAGCTTAAGAACTTAGCTATGAAATGAAGGTTCGGAGTGTGTGAGAGTTATTATCAAGAGGTCTGTTACACCGAACTACTACACCATTCGCGTTACTTGACACTCCCACTCAAGGTCTACATGACAGGTTCATTCGATGATGCAGAGGTAACCGAAGAAGACTTTCTTCAGTGATGATCAGTGCATGACCCAAAACATAACACCCGCATCCGGACATTCAACAGTGGCCTATACACAACAACACGTTTATTCTACAGTAGTGGCATGAACAGACATAGCATATCCTTGACACTCTACATATACACATGTTCTTTTTATTGTGTATAAGGGTCTACACTCATGCCTATTTGGAAGCAGACACATTTTCTTACACTACGTGTTTACTTATGTGTGTGTGCATGTGTGAATTGTTTATGTATATACATATACGCACATTGCGGATTATGTCAGTCGCTGTATATTGGCTGGTGTTTCAATGTTCCAAGCCAATCATATTTGCTTAGTGACGTCACCCATTTTGAGATCTTTAAGTTAACACGAGCTATTTTTGATGTGCGTGCAAGAAAGTCAGTGTTGATCCAAGTTTTAAGATGTCTACTTTTGCTTAGAATATTTGCTACATCAATTTGTCACCATTTACACGCAGCCTGTTCGACTTCTGTATATCTGGAAAATGGAATACGAAGGCAGGAATTAAAATCCACGTTAGCGCTAGACTTGACGGTTTCTATTTCCAAAACTGTTATTTTTTGTTCTTACTTTTTAATCTACCCCTGGTATTAGGCGTGTAGTATTACTGCGCTGTAATGTATGTCTCAGTAACTAGATTCCGATGTTGACATTGGTTTATATTTTTACTCAAATATTCTTACTTACTTACTTATTCGCTCCTCTTCTACCGTGAGGTGTAGAGGTTTTAAGAGAGAGCGCCATACTATTCTATCGGCGGTCTTCCTCCTGGCTTGGTTCCATTCTAGTCCTTCATCCTTCAAAGATTGTCTAATGATTTCCTCCCAGCTGACTTTGGGTCGTCCTTTAGGTCTGGATCCCTGGCTCTTAGTTTCCAATGCTTGTCGTCGTAGCCGATCTTCTCCCATTCTGCAGACATGGCCAAACCATCTCAGTTGGGACTGTTCTGCTTGGGTCTGCAGGGGTTGGGGTTTTAGGCATTGACGTATCGTCTGGTTGCAGACCATGTCTCTTCTTGTTACTTCAACCACCTTCCTCAGATACCTCATTTCTGAGGTTTGGATTTGGCTTTTGTGGGTTGTAGTCATTGCCCATGACTCGCATCCATACGACAAGACTGGGACATAGGTGGAGCGGTATACATCCATCTTCGTCTTCTTACCAACTTCTCTTTTGCTGAGGAATCCTCGATTTATGGCTTGAAAAAAGACTCCCAGCTGCTGCTCTTCGGGTAGCCAACTTTCCTTTGATGCCTCCCTTCCGGTCTATGACAGCTCCAAGGTATTTAAAGTGGGTGACCTGCTCCAGGACCTGTTCTTCCAGCTTAATCTGATGTCTTTTTTCCTCTCATGATATCACCATGGTTTTTTGTTTTCGATCTGCTTATGATCATCCCTCTCTTCTCCAGCTCGTCTTTCCAGACTTGCAGGTTGGATTGGAGATGTGCCTCTGATTTAGCAATCAGTGCAATATCATCAACAAATGCCAGCTCTGAAATGCAGACCTGTCTCATCTTCCAGTACCCCACTGAATACTTTCCTGTCCTCTCCTTATATGCCTTGATGACATCGTCCACGAGGAGTATGAAAAGATACGGTGACAGGATATCACCTTGTCTTACACCAGTGGTGGTCCTGAATTCCTCTGACCTATGGTTTGCCGTCCTCACATAATTTCTGCAAGACGTGTAGAAGCTCTGTATAGCATGAATCAGAGGTGCTGGAATGTTCTTCCTTGCCAAACAGCCCCAGAGGTTATTCCAGGGGACCTTGTCAAATGCCTTTTATAGATCAAAGAAGCAAAGATGGATCTCACTCTTATACTCAAGAGCCTTTTCACTCAACTGCCTGAGTGTGCAGATTACGTCTTGAGTATTTCGATTTGCTCGTAAGCCACACTGGACCTCATCTAATTGTGGCTCAGCTAGGAGTCTGAGTCTCTACTCTAGGATTCTAGAGTAGATTTTACCAGGGAACTGAGAAGGGATAAGCCTCTATGGTTTCCACATTGTCGGTTGTCACCCTTCATTCTAAATCAGTTATAGTACGTCAATGTTCATTCTAGATCAGTGATAGTACGTCAATGTTCATTCTAGATCAGTTATAGTACGTCAATGTTCATTCTAGATCAGTGATAGTACGTCAATGTTCATTCTAGATCAGTGATAGTACGTCAATGTTCATTCTAGATCAGTGATAGTACGTCAATGTTCATTCTAGATCAGTGATAGTACGTCAATGTTCATTCTAGATCAGTGATAGTACGTCAATGTTCATTCTAGATCAGTGATAGTACATCAATGTTCATTCTAGATCAGTGATAGTACGTCAATGTTCATTCTAGATCAGTGATAGTACGTCAGTGTTCACTCTAGATCAGTGATAGTACGTCACTTTTCATTCTAGATGACATACTACTAGATGAAGTTCATTGACGTACTATCACTGATCTATAATGAATGTACTAACATAGAAGAGAACTCGAGATAGACATGTAAGGAATAAAGAAGACGTTGAAAGGATTGTACAGACCAGGGAAATGAACATGAATTTCTTTACGTCTATGATCAAAACGAAGCTAAAGGGTGAAGTATTTAAGAATAGAATATACACGGTGTTCACGAGAATATAAGAACGTCATCAGTTGATGTTTTAGAAGTAACTAAGGCAACGTGGGCTATGGTTTAATACTACTCCGTCAAACCATGGCTTCAGCTAAAAAAAAAAAAAATGATAATAATGACGGGCACGCATTTATCAAAATGAAACGACCAGAATAAACTGGACATAAAGAAACAAACAAAATATTTAATCTGATTAACTGCCATCTTCGCATCGAAAATCGGCTGCAGATAATCTCCAGCGTCTTCAGTTTCTCGCTTTAATGGTAAGACATCATTACATATTGCCTCTCATGCTTTGCAGTAGTGATCCAGCAATGGCCAAAACTCAAGTGTATCTAATCCAGGTCTTCAAAAGTGTCTACCTTCGCACAAGATTACTCTTGGCAGAGTTGTAGAAAGAAGAATAATGATGCTTCTATCTCAAGGGATTGTTCATAAGATATTTCCGAAGTCAAGAACAGTGCTGCATTGGCAGGACAATTGTTAACTTATATCTGATCCGCCGCCTTTTATGAAGTATTAAGCAATTATTAATTTCAGCTCGTTCAAGCCCCCACCATGATTTACTCAGTGGAATTCTTCTTATTATGGTATAGCTCTGTTTAGAGTGTATTTAGTAAACTGACTGAGACAAACATGCAGTACATTCAAAATGACTAAATCGTCGATAAATTTGTATATTTACCAATAACAGATTTAATAGTCATTTAGGTTTTTACAAGGTTTTAAAGAAATGAATAATTATTTATTTTTAAAAAAGTTTATGATCACTGTTGTGATGGGATAGAAATGTGTAAAGGAGGTCACTTGGCAACTTTTATGTGTTACTTAACTGTCAGTGACGGTTATTCTCCTTATGGTTTGGTTCTTGGTAGACTGATCACGCTCGTCGTTGGTCAAGGTTGTAGGACGCAGCACGTTCATAGAAGGGTCAGGGAGTGTCTACGAAGTTAGTTCCTCGTCTTAAAGCTCAGGCCACTTTTCCTTTCTTGTTCCAGAGATAGTACCCTCAACTGGTACCACCAACAACTATGGTAAAAGAATAGAAACAATACTCTGTCCTGAGTATTGCGTTTTCCGACACATAGTTATGGGTCCCTTTTTCCTATTCCACCATCCCATCTACCTCATAATTTACCCTCGATGAGTGTCGTAAATTTAGATTGGTTTGAAAGTTATTTATGGTCCCGCCTGAGTAGAGTGGATGGTGATAAGTACGTGAGAAGTAAAGGTGTGAGAATAGATTTCACCAGTGAATAGTTTAAGGAGAAGATCTGTCTCTGGAATGAGAAGTTTCTCTAGTCCAGCCTATCTATACGACTATCTTTTAGTACCAGACAATCTTATACCTCCATATATCTGTAAATATACGTTTAACTACACACACACACAAATTTGTGACAACGAGACACGCAAACGTGAAAAACTATGGTTAATTGGGTATAGGTCTGACCAATACACAAAGGTAAGTTCTTTTGTTGTTTATTATCATTAAACTTTGCAACATCGAATATCTAAAGAAAGGTCAAATAAAATCAGAATTTCATACATAGAAAAATAACAGAATACATGTGCCCTCCCCCTTATTGAAAAAAAGAACCCAACAAGTTAATAACCCCAAAGGTCAAAGGTTAGCACTATGTTACAGAATAGACAGTAAAGAAAAGAAGATACTACTAAATGCTATCCAGTAAAGTAAACAGTTTTAAGCCAAATCAAGTTGGTGCAATCTTTGTAACAAAAAGAAAAATATTCTCTCTCTCTGTAATACTCTCTCTATCATACAGTGGCCACATCAATCACGCTTACCCTATTCTGGTGATATCTCTTGAGAATTACAATGGTTCCTGAATATATAAAGTGTCAAGGGTATTATCTTATCCAAGTCGGCCCCAGTCCACCCTCTATAACAAATAATATTTTTATGAGGGGGACGCCAAAGTTGGTGGTGTATTCCTGGATCAACAAATGTCAACTCAAATAGTTAATGTAGAACCGAGATCTGGTGTTCACAGCAAACAGTTAAAAAATTCTTCCAGTATTTGGAAAATTCTAGTTGCTAAAGAAAAACTGTTACGATTGTTAATTGATGATGATGGTAAATCTTATCGGCTGGCTCTGTGGTGAGTGCCGATTTTTGAAACAACGGAACTTGCTGGATAAATCCGATGATATGACTGTCAAAAGTCAGATGCTAAAGTTAGTTGCATTACGCCACAGTGGGCTGATAAAATTGAATGAATATATGGGTATTTGTAAGTCCAGTTAACTTTACTATTTAAAATGTTTATAGGGAGCCGCGCTAGCGTAGTGGTTACAACACCGCTCTGGCGACCGGGTGATTCAGGATCAAACCCGGGCGACGGCATTTGAGGATTTTTCGTCGACCGGGAATTGGACTGGATTAACTCGAGACCTGGCGAGTACATTTGAAGGAGTGTCATCGACCAGGGATTGGCGGCTCCTGAGCCGACCCAGCTCTAATGGGTACCTCCGAAATCGGCGAGTATCTGCCTGAATGGCGAGGGACACCTGTCTCTGTACAAGAAAAGGGATACTCACGTAAAATCAATGTCAGGTTAGACATTAACAATAACCTGAGATTTCGCCTCGAGTATAGCGGGCGTACGAAAAAAAAAAAAAAAAAAAAAAAATGTTTATGTGTCTCTTTGGCCAATCCTGTTCACAAATGAACTTGGGAACGTGTAAGCCAAGAAGAAGACCACATTAATTCAATCAGTAAATGAAAAAATAGGACCAAAATAGACCGCTGGTCGCCGTTTGATCAGGTCTGCGAGAAATAAAGAACATTATTAAAAAATGCTACTAATATATGTTCACACGGACGGGGACAAGACGATCTCTTATCCTCTCCGTTAGTCCTGATTAAAGTTAAAAGGCACACGGTGTCTCTAGCCTATTCCTATCCGGTCAGTTTTCGCTAGCGCGGCGTCTTTAGTTCGGGAGAAGGTATGTGCCCTCCCCGCTCCTTTGCGCGCGGGTTAACGATCAGCGCACTATATCAATTTATGAGTTAATTATTATTATTCATACGCGCACTTAACAAATATCGCCTGTCATTAATAGCTATTAGATTGTCGGCGTCTGTTTGTTTTAGTCGTATGGTATTTTATAACAGTCACTTACTAAATTACGCAAAATGAAATATACGTGAATTCTATGGTCCACTATCAGTCGCGCCTAGTGTATTAATTAGTCAACTAAACGTCTCTTCTTATGTGAGAAAGCGGGTGGTAAAGTTATCATTAAACTGAAACAACTGATAAACAAATAGCAATGCGTTATTTTCCACTGATCGTTAACAGCTAGACTTTAAGTGATTATGATGGTAAACTTTAACACTCTAACACGTTTAAGCACAAATTTATATTACCAGAAAATCAGAATGAAATCCCCACGAAGGCTATTAACACACCTTCCACAATGGTTCTAGATTAAGTGTTTAGACTATCCGAAAAATTCTGAGCGGCAACTGATAACTGGTTTGGGAAGCCACAGTATATATACATTATTGTTATCTGCTCTCCAGATGATGCTAATTTTCACACCATTGCGCAAAGCAGAAAATCAGGAAACTACGTCCTCCCAGAAAAAAGGCTTTACGGTCGCTCTGTTCGGCCAATGAACAACAGAGAATTAAAACCGTGTAACGGGTTCTAGTAGATTTGCCCGCTTCTGGAGATCAAAGAGTTGTCTCCCCCTATATGTAAGAACATCAAAGAGTATACGGAAAAAATATTTTTTCCCGTGCGACTACTTCAAAAAGTCTGGTGTTATCCCACGTACATCTGTCTGATATCCGGTGATTGACAGATCAGCTCGCTAGGGAAACTCAGGTAAACAAACCAGGTTCGCTCCCTGTTAGGACTGGCAGGTCGCGGAAGTTGGTAAACTTTCCGTTTGTTTGCGTCTCAAGGAAAAGAGGCGTGGATTAAAAGTGAGTAATGCAGGCAGAAAAAAAAATGCTTGACTTTCACTAGCAAATCTTAGAACGCTAACGGGATTTCAGGGCTGTCAGATACTGTAGGCTATATTTCCATTATACGTCACAATGAGAAGTAAGTTTAATCCCTCGAGACAAAACTTTCTTTACATTTAAATTGAATAACTTTATAGTTACTTTACATTTAAATGAAAATGTTAATAGCATAGACAGAATATTTTTACGTTGGCCACGTCCTCAGATGGGACCATGATACCATTACAAGAACAGCTATGCTATGGACTCCCGAAGAAAAGCGAAAGAGAGGCCGACCAAAAACAACCTGGCGGAGAACTGTGGAAGCCGAGATGCAAAGAAAGAACCAGAGTTGGGGCACTGTACGAAGGATGGCCGCCGACCGAACAAAATGGAATCAATTTGTTGCCACCATACAAGACGCCACCAGGCGTGATGGCCACTGACTGCTTTGACGGTCGGCGGCTATGGATCAAAGAAGAAGAAGATTCATACCACACAGCCTTAACTAAAATGATAGACAACTGGCATCTAAACATCAATAACGATAATATATGTGGAGCAATCTTTGTAGACTTAAAAAAAGCATTCGATATGGTAGATCACACTATTTTAATCAGAAAATTAGAAACTTACTTACTTACTTACTTAGTCGTTCCCCTTCTACCGTGAGGTGTAGAGGTTTGGAAGAGAGAGCGCCAGACTATCCTATCGGCTGTCTTCCTCCTGGCCTGGTTCCATTCTAGTCCTCGATCCTTCAAAGATTGTCTAATGTTGTCCTCCCAGCGGACTCTGGGTCGTCCTCGGGGTCTGGATCCTTGGCTCTTTGTTTCCCATGCTTGTCGTGGTATCCGATCTTCTCCCATTCTGCAGACATGGCCAAACCATCTTAATTGGGACTGTTCTACTTGGGTCTGCAGGGGGTAGGATTTAAGGCCTTGAAGTATCGTCTGGTTGCGTACCATGTCTCTTCTTGTTACTTCAACCACCTTCCTCAGATACCTCATTTCTGAGGTTTGGATCTGGCTTTTATGGGTTGTAGTCATTGCCCATGACTCGCATCCGTATGTCAAGACTAGGACATAGGTGGAGCGGTATACAGCCATCTTCGTTTTCTTACCAACCTCTCTCTAGCTGAGGAATTCTCGATTTATGGCCTGAAAAAGTCTCCCAGCTGCTGCTTTTCGAGTGGCCAACTCTTCTTTGATGCCTCCCTTTCGGTCTATAATAGCTCCGAGGTATTTAAAGTGGTCGACCTGCTCCAGGACCTGTTCTCCCAGCTTAATCTGATGTTTTCTTTCTTCTCGTGATATCACCATGGATTTTGTTTTAGAACTGCTTATTACCATCCCTCTCTTCTCCAGCTCTTCCTTCCAGACTTGCAGGTTGGATTGGAGATGTGCCTCTGATTTAGCAATCAGGGCAACATTATCAGCAAATGCCAGCTCCGAAATATAGACCTGTCTCATCTTCCAGTACCCCACTGAATACTTTCTTGTTCTCTCCTTACATGCCTGACTGCTTTGACGGTCGGCGGCTATGGATCAAAGAAGATTCATACCACACAGCCTTAACTAAAATGATAGACTACTGGCATCTAAACATCAATAACGATAATATATGTGGAGCAATCTTTGTAGACTTAAAAAAAGCATTCGATATGGTAGATCACACTATTTTAATCAGAAAATTAGAAACAATGGATGTAAATCTTAAACTGGTGACGTTAATTAAATCCTTCCTGTCAGACAGACAACAAGTGGTGTCTTACAATAATTCCTTGTCCAACCCAACCGTTGTCTATACCTGTGTTCCTCAGGGTTCTATTCCCGGCCCTCTTCACTTTGCCATATACATTAACGATCTTCCTCTACACATCAAACACTCATCCTGTGACCTGTTCGCCGATGTCTGTACTGTTTATACTAGTGATAACAGTTACACCTCACTAGAACTATCTTTACAAAACGATACACATAATCTTATTTTGTGGAGCAACGAGAATTGAATGCAAATAAATATTAGTACAACGAAATGTATGTTAATATAAACCAGACAAAAACTACAAAACACGCAGACAACAACACTTCAGCTTTACATTGGAACATCACTAATTGAAAACGTAAATGAACATAAAACTCTAGGTCTAACTATTGACCAGCACCTAAGTTGGAACTCACATGTACATGCTCTCACAAAGCTAACGGCACAGAAAGTTTACCAATTAGCCAAAATCAAACACTTCCTGGATGAGGGGGCAAGGAAAATGTTCTACACATCTCATATACAAACATACCTAGACTATTGTTCCACAATCTGGGATAGTTGTTCCATGTTCAACTTAAAAAACGCGCCGTGCGCCTAGTTGCTGATAAACACCAAACACATTGTATAGATCTATGTAATTATCTTAAAATATTACACCTAACAAAGCTAAATTCGCTCACAAAATCTTGTCACAGAATGCTCCAACGTATCTGTGGCCACTTTTAAAATACAATAAAAAACGTAGTCAGCTCTTAAACAAATTACAGGTGCCCAAGCCCAGGCTAGACTTGTCCAAGAAGAGCTTGGCTTACTCAGCTGCTCATCTTTGGAACAATCTTCCACATGACCTGAAAAACACACACAGTCCCTACTCATATAAACGTAGACTGTTCAAATACTTTATGAGTGCTGATTATATGCCGCCCTAACTGATTATGCTTCGAATTATTATATAATATAGTGTATGGATGATCTAGTTTTTCATTTTAATATACTTTACTTCTTAATTGTAATCAGATACTGTAAATGTATGCTTTTATACTACGTATTTATAATGTTGCATCGCCATTAAACTAGTACCTTAAGTATGTTGGAGAATGTCTGGATAACTAGCAATAAAAGATGAGTCAGAGGAAGGGCAAAATGCAAGACGGGCCTATAAGCACGATTCTCATCTATCAGTCAATACTCTTTACCCCCCTAAGGAGCATAGGTCACAAAGCTGGATCTCGTATAGTGGAGGGGCGTTAACAATTCACTCCCTGTGACAGTATCTACATGGGACTCAAAGCCGCTCACCTCTGGGAACATTTTCCGCATACACTGACAACACACGAAGTCCCTAGTCATTCAACAGCAGATTTCCAATATTTCACGAGTTCTTATTATATGCCACCATAATCTGATTATGTTTCAAGTGATTTCTAATTTAACCGTATGAATGGGTTAGATTTTGTTTGTTTGTCTGTTTTGGTTTTTTTTTCATTACTTTCTTTTATTTTTTTATTTTATTTTTATTTTTATTTTTTATTTTTAAACATACTTAAATTTGATCATGACTGAATATTACAAATGTATGCTATTATTTTACCTTGATAATGTTGTATGCTTAAATAATGCTCAAAATACACGTGCGATTGAAAGGATACAGTTTGCAAGATGACAGCGAGCGGAAGGGCAGAATGTAAGAAGGGCCTGCGTGCCTAATTCTTAACCCTTTGAAAATAAAGTTCGTTCGTTCCTTACACTATGACAGACTCTTTCCTGTCCATCACTTGACGTTATTTTCCTGCGTAAAACACTGTCTTCCTCTTGCACGTTTCCGTTCATCTGTTTCTTCCATTTTGATTTTCAGTAACGTTTTAAGTCTTTCTATGTGACTAAAATATTGTATCTGTATGACTGATGTCTAAAATATTGTATCTGAATGACTGATGCCTAAAATATTATATCTGTATGACTGATGAATAAAATATTGTATCTGTATGACTGATGCCTAAAATATTATATCTGTATGACTGATGAATAAAATATTGTATCTGTATGACTGATGACTAAAATATTGTATCTGTATGACTGATGACTAAAATATTGTATCTGTATGACTGATGACTAAAATATTGTATCTGTATGACTGATGACTAAAATATTGTATCTGTATGACTGATCTCATTCATTATTGCTCCTATCATTCCCCGCATTTCTACGACTTCTTTTAGTCTTTCTTCCCTTTCCATAAGACACGCCCCATTCTTCTATATATCTCCACATCTCAAGTTCCTTAATTATTTCTTCTATTGATTGTGTATAATCAATACACTGTACAGTAATGAACTGTGTTATATATATATATATATAAAAACAAACACATGATGACTCTTATTTTTAGTTAGTGAATTATCTGATTGGATGTTACTGTCTCATAAACGAATATAGGATAACCGAAAAAAAAAAGATTTTGCCAAATCGCACAACTGACATGACGGATGACAAGAGTATTGAAGAGAATATCTTGACGCAATAAGAAAAAGATAGAAACATAGAAATAGCGAAGCCTCATATGTCAAAAAAAAACCCTGAAAAATAAAATACTCAGAACTTTCCAGCAAAAAACAAAAGTGGAGAGAAGATGCAATATGATTGAAAAAGAATTCTGTGTTCTCTGTAAATCTCTTAAGACGCTTAACAACAATCACATAAATCATGGCCTACATTGCTTTCACAATGTCTACATCCTGATTGGAAATATAAATTGTCTGCCTCAAGAGGTAAGCAGGAAAAATATGATTATTTGCACATAGACGTGAGGAACATAAAGGACAGAAGTAGGATAGTGTTCTATCTATCTATCTATATCTATCTATCTATCTATCTATCTATCTATCTATCTATCTATCTATCTATCTATCTATCTATCTATCTATCTATCTATCTATCTATCTATCTATCTATCTATCTATCTATCTATCTACCTTCCTACCTACCTATCTATCTATCTATCTATCTATCTATCTATCTATCTATCTATCTATCTATCTATCTATCTATCTATCTATCTATCTATCTCTCTATCTATCTATCTTTCTATCTATCTGTCTGTCGGTCTTCTCTTGTCTGTCTGTATCCATCCATCTTTCCATTCATCCGTCCGTTCGTTCGTATGTCTGTCGTCTGTGTGATTGTCCGTTTATCTATTTGTCTGTCTGTCATACAGTCCGTCCGCCTTACATTCATTCTCTCCATTTCCATCTTGATGTTATCTAATTTTCCAGTCTGCATTAGTGTCCTGACATTCCAAGTTCCTATGTTTAAGTTATCTTTAATTCTAATTTTGCTAACAGTAGCTTGATGACGATCGGGTATCACCTGTAGCACATGATGCTCCCTACCGGACGATTCCTCTGACTGTCTGTCTGCCTGTCTTTCTGTCTGTCTATCTATCGGTAACCGGTCTCTCTATAATTTTGTCGATCAGTCGATGTATTTTGGTTTTAATGCACTGCTCTGGTTTTTGTTTATATCTGGCGTAACCTACTATATTGTCTAAATAGTGTACATACGATAGAATATGCGGACAAGTATCGGTACTACGATAACTGTGACCTTAAGATAGATATATACATACACGATATACACAGTATTTATAAGTTAAAAATGTATATACAACAGAATATAACACGGAGTATTCTCATCCCCAACTGTATCACACGTTTTATAATAAGCATTTTTCATCCATAAACCTGAAACAGTAGAATTTACCGTGACTCTCGTTTATCTTTATACCTGACACACAGCACAGCAAACGGTGAATCTCGCTTGTCTATAAATCTGAAACACCGTAGAACAATCGAAACGTTTCAATTATTATGCACCCTGAACACAGTCAAACAAACGGTGCGTCTTGCTTATCTATAAACCTGAAACAGAGTAGACTATACAGTTTTATTCATAAAACTGAAACACAGTAGAATATATGGCGAGTCTCATTCATCTATAAACCCGAAACAGTAGAATATACGTTGGGTTTCGTTCATTCTCAAACCTAGATCCCAAAGGTAAATGCGAGGAGTATCCTTTGTATGTGTTAATCTAAGATACAGTAAGATATATATAATTTTTTTTTTAAATAACTTGAAACACAATACACAAGGAGTATCACCTACACATGGGACACTACTGAAAATAGAACAAGCATCAATCACTAACAAACAGACACCAATAGTTCAAACATCGTTGAAATTTCTTCCTCACACAACTGTCTTGGGTTAGTCTGTTTCACAACACGGCCTTCTGTAAAATTCTGAGTAACTCTGACCATACCGCGCCATACGTCGTGGGAACTGTATGATACACTAGCCAATGGAAACGCTTCCTTATTCGTGTGTTTACTGAAACGTACTATGTTTAACATGGAGTCTCAATCCGTGCAACCGAGTGAAGGATGCCATTTAATTACATAAGTAGGAAAGAAGTACCACCGGGAAGAGGTCTATAACTCAACAACAGGAATGTTACTTTAGAGGTAGGTGTAAAGACTTCCTCGAAAAGTAGTTTATTAAGAGAGAAAAATCGAGTGGAAAGGCCTCGATACATCAGGTTAGTCCCTAATTTAGCTGTTTAAAGTATGCATAAAATAAAATGCAGTTAGGAGACTAAAAGATTATTAGATAGATAGATAGATAAAGAATAATTCAGGGTATAATTTAAGCTTTGGATGAATAAAATTGCTCCAGAAATAAGAAAGATAATTGGGAAAATAGTTTTTCATAATTGAACAGAGAGACAAATTATGCCTCATTTTGAGATTCGCAATACCACTTTAGCCCCCTGCGTTCCGATACGCCGGATGTGCTAGTATAAATAGACCTTGCCCTTGCTAAATTGAGGCCATACGATTTGAAAAGCACAGCGAGCAGAAGAAACGGTAAAATTGTTAATGAAGTGTGCCAGTGTGCGATAGGGAGTGTGTAGACGTGTTTCTGCAACCATTGTGTAATTTCTGAAGGACTTACCAGACTGTGTATATTCAAAATAAATTGCGAATGATGGAAAAAGTGTGTCTGTAGGTTTGGAAAAGCATTTAAAGAATTATTTCTTGTTGGAATGGGACACATGCCAGGAACATAAGGAAGGATGACAGAAATTGTTTTAATGTATTGATCAAGGTATTACTTAGTATTTTTTACTAGACCAAATCATTGTATGGAGGCGTAGCATGGACAAATGGATCTAACTATGGATTTAGAAGGAAAGTGTAGTCACGGTGAACTGGCTCTGGGTAATACTAGTATAAATTGTCCTGTGCATCTGTTAGCACATTGTCTGACACTGTCTATCATCTCCATCTTGTGTAATAATGGAATAGTGATGGACCATATAGGGGTTACGTTTATTTTTGTTTCAGGTTTTATCCTGAAAACTACACCAACTTAAAAGAGTCGTTCACCTCTGTTGGACTCTGTGGTGCGAGTGCTTTTGTGATCAACAGAGCCAGATACCCAGCTTCCACTGCCTGGAGGAATTCATAATAATTGTCCGTCCATGGCAGGAGTGTGAACGATCTCTAAACACTAGATAAGTGGCAAAACAAAGCCACTAATCATCGTATCCAGATTATACCCCGACGTTAACAAACAAGATACTAATAAAGACAGCCTACAGTGTATGATGAAAAGTGTGGACATAAATTTACCCATTACTAGCTTCACAGTCAAGAAATAGTGACAAAACTCATTAGTATCATATAAATGTTCTTTAAAAGGAGATAATTAACCCAGGTGATAACCTTCACCAAGTGAATGACTTTTTAAGATTGTTAATTATTTTAAATGTTTATTGATTTATTGTTGTAAATAAATTTGATTTCATCTCAAACTTTCCAGACCGAAAAGAGAAACGGTGTAGGCTAAATAAATTGTAAATATTTACCAACAGACTTACTTACTTATTAAAGTTGAGTTTATGTTCTTGTTGGAAATGATTTTGTTAATATCCCCTAGCAGAGTCAACAATAATAATAATAATATAATAATCAAGGGAGGATCTTGAGAGGGAGCCCATAGGGATCCAGGATAATACAATAACATTATACCTGGAAACTTATATAGATTGACCCTATCTTTGATATCCATACACCCTTACTCTTTTCAGAGAAGGGGGTATTACTTATAAGACCAGACTCTTATCTGGCACTATCCTGGAATCACCTGATACAACTTTTTGTCCAGGATATCTTATATTTTAATAACATCTCAACCCTCTCGCGACAACAACTCCCTTATGAAATTTCAAAATGTCTGGATCCGCGGTAGGGAACCCAAAAGTTGTGAGGATCGTACTTTACAAATACTAAGCTCTCTTCAGATCTACAGCGAAATAAATCACGTATGTTTCCAGGTTTCAAAGTATTAGGAATTTGGAATAAGTACTGGATAAATGTAATTGTGGTCTATGTAAATATGTAATTGTTCTTTATAGCAAGGGAGGATCCCGTTACACGCCCATTGAGACATATTGGGAATATGATATTAAGCCCCAATTTTTTTTTTAACCATCGGCACACAAAGGATGATGGGGTCAGCATCACGCCGGCCGCCTTAACCTTCCCAGAAGTTGCTCTGATACCCAATTCATAAGGCTGGGTCGACCCCGGAGCCGTTTGCTCCTCAATTGTTCTCTATGCCAGAAGATTATTTTACTAACTCACGGCGAACGCGGAAGAAGTACATTTAACAGTGGGAACATGTCCGATTGACAGAGAGAGTCCGATTGACAGAGAATGTCCGATTGACAGAGTGGTTAGAGCGCTGGTCTCTCGCGGCAAAAGTTCGATTCTCGGTAACGCCGCGCTCAAGTCTTCTCCACTGTAAATGAGAGCCTGCCTCAGCTGTTTAGGAAGGTAAAGGCAGCAAGGAAGAAAACTTGTCACCCCACGTCTCGACGCTGGACCTCGTACAGTGTTGTCTCTAACACTTCACTTCACTACCGCAGTATCAGCTATAGGACTATCTTTACCTAAATACTAGATGTCAAGTTGTCTAGTCTATAAGCCTTTAACATTGAAAACGATGTCTATAGTTTGACAGATGGCAACATGTGAATAAAAGTTCGTTGCTACATAGATGATGTAGATTTATTTTAAAACAATAAATAAATAAATACAATTTCATCATTTCCACTTGCATGAAGGCTACTGCAAGCATTCACATGCTAATGCAGCTGTTGTTTCTGTAGCTATTTGTTTAACATAATGAGGTTGCCAACCTCATACACAACCTCTTATTAGTCACCTGTTGGAGCAGTAGACTTATTCTTTCCTGATATCATCAGAGGCCCCGCCCCGCCTCCCCACAAAAAACACACAAAAACTAAATCAAATTTTCGACTTATGAAGAATTGTCTTGGTGAGATAAGTGAAACGTAACGAACAATCGCACATTCCAACAAACTTTTTTTGCAAAAGGAACGCATTGCACCGTGAAAACTAAAATTGAACACCCTATAAAAGAAAGCGTAGGCCTTAACACTTTTGTATTGTTGTGCATTGACCATAAGTCATGTGACAAGTTTGACTACAGAGATCCTAGGAAGTTGAAATTGAATGGAAAGAAATGAAATGACCACAGAAGAATTAGTGACGTCATTAGGGCATGCAGCAGAAAGAGCACAGCATAAACATTCCGGTTACGCCTCTTTTTGCGCACCGCAATGCGTTCATGATTTTGGAACATAGCGGTGCTCAAGTGGAGCGCCGCTGTATTAAAATGACGTCATATTAAATAATTGCGTAGACGCGCGTGCAGAGCAGAAGTAGGAGACTTTTTGGGCTATGTCTTATGTATTTTATGTCCGCGGAGGTGTCTACAGTGTCATTTGATATCCCATTATATTGAATACCAGAGATGTGTATACGTGCTTACAGAGAAGTATGTTTGTGCCTATAATAATATAACTGACGATTGTGTTCTCAAAGAATTGATGCCCGGACATTAGACTTTACAGACGTCACAATTTATTCGTTATGGCATACTCTTTGATGGCCCAGTGTAGTTGGCCGGTTGTCGCAAATAATTATCACGAATCGTATCTATATGTGGAGCTACGTATTGTGTAAGATGTGATTAAACTCCAAGAAGTGTCAACGAGAGTGAACTGTATTTATTTTACAAGTTGGTGTTGTCGATTTTCCATTGGACTTAACCTAGACCTTACTTGTCCACCATTATCTTCAATTGTAAACACCAGCATAATACAATGGAACATAAAACAATTCCCCTTCCTTATGTATATTTGAGCTGTTTATTTTTCCTAGTTTGTGAATAGCGTCCTTGAGGTAAACATTAAGATTGTCTAAAATTAGCTCATCTCCACAGTAACGCTTCTATTAACACGACTGGCAGTTTTAAAGACAATTAAAAAAAATAGTAAAACCCGTGTAGTCTTACTTATAAGTAATTTACGCAGTTTTATATTTTTAGGTTTATAACTTCAGGATTTAATTTATAGCACTTACCTGGCAGCGTCGTGATCCAGTCTACCCATCTGTAAATGGATACCTGACATTGCTCTTGAATTATGGAAAGCAAAGGCAGCTAGGAACAGAACAGGTTCTAGAGCTAGACCAAGTATAGTGAAGTCACTAATACTTCTCTCCATTACAGCAGTATCCGCTATGCGACCACCTTTACCTTTTCAAATGTGAATATTTCTTCTTCTCCTTAATTATTCATTCCCGACTAGCTTAGTTGATCATGACTCACCTCAACTTCGTTCCCCCATTGCTGTTTATTAATTCTTTCCATGCAACGTTGTTAAACAGTTCACTATCTTCTCTCGTTGTTTTTCATTGCATTGGGAAACATCAATATAAATCAAGTTGAGCACAAACGTAAGTATCTTCACTACTGGGTTCCTTATTATGTATCCTATTATCGCCAGCATCTTCTTCTCATTTCTTATTCTTCTGTTCTTGTCATCAGTTGCAAATTGGTGATCTCGTCAGACCACTTCAATTCTTCTACCTACCTAAGCATCCATATATGATAGTCCGCAATGCACATACATGTGCTAATAAAAAAAAGATATGCATTAACGCGTAATTACAATGGTATAGAAGGACCTCAGAAAATAATATATTTTTATCTCGGAATAACGACATTTTTCGTTATACTAATTTGTTAGTTCACTGTTTTGCAGCCCTTCCTCCCCACAAAATGCTGCTGCCCAATGCGGACGCCTAGTGCACCTAATAGTCAACCAGCCTTGCATTTAGCAGTTTTGTTATCTCTTAAATAGCTAATTCTGCACTTTCTCTTGCTCCAGAGGCTTTGTCTTTCTTCATTTACACGTCATCATCTTCTCCCATGTTTATTGGCGAACCTTGCGAAGCTGTTTTTGTCATCATCTTTATGTATTATGTATTTCTTTCTTTCACATTGTCTTGACACATTAATGTTTGTTTTCAAACATCTGGTGACTCTCTTTGTTATTTCTTCCATGACATAATAAACAGTTACGCCTTTCATTTATTTATTAGGGTGGCTGAATATGAAAAAAAAAAAAAAATCGAAAAAAGGTGATTCGTCTTACTAGGACTAAAGACAAAGAAAATAGCCTGCGTTACGACCACAAGGCCTTTGTCAGGGAAAGGAAAGAAAGCGAGAGCTAAGTAGGAAACATACGCAAATAAATAAAAGTGTGCTCTGCCCGTAAGATCTGCTAAGGCCAAGCGTGGACTGTTTAGTCGATCAGAGGTCGATCCATAAAAACATAAAATTGCTTTTTCCATTGTTTTTTCAAATTTATCCACACGTCACTACGTCTTCCTGCAGCCCCTCTCTTCCTTACTTGTTTATTACAAACTTTTGTATTGAAGTCTCGAAGTAATGTAGTTGTCTCGTGAGATTTGCACTGTGCCATAACCCTCTGTAGTTCCGTCATATCTCCGAGGAGACAAAGAAGAAGAAGACTACCGCTCCCTCAAGCAGTTCATAAGATGTGACTAACATAAGGTTTTGCATGGAATGGCACGGTCATCATGTACACCAAATACCTACACAAACTACTGCTGGAAGAGCACATAAACGCTTTCCTGCAAGGAGGTCAGCTGCAACGGTGTCTGCATTCTCCACGGGGAGCGAAAAAGGAAAATTATTACAATAATTATGATGATGACAACGATGCAAATAATGATGATGATGACGGTGATGATGATGATGATGAAGGTAACCATGTCATGTTTATTGTAGAAGGTGTCAATTTATTCTTCTGTGGTATCCGCTGTTAGTGCATATATTTTTGTACAATTGATATTTAATGATCTGCCAATCAGTTTACCTAATAGGACTTGATTACCTATTGCACACAATTCCTTTACTGTTCGTGTGCATTTCGGAGTTTATTCTATAATATATTTATTATTTGTTTATGTCTATTTAATAAATTATTTTGTAGTTTTCAGGATACGCTTTATCCTTTATCCTTTATTACACTCCAGTATATCGCATTTCGGGCACAATGGGCTAATCACTTGTTTGCCAAGTCACTTCGATTACATGTCCTGCCCATGGGCCTTGTGCACTTGGGTCCCCTCTACACCTCGTTTCACGGGGTAGAAGAGGTTCCGATTATGAGATGAGATGAGATATCGCATTTCACAGATTGGTAATGGATTTACATGCATTATTTCCATTAGCCTTCTGACGCTATCTAATTTCCCATCCCTCATAGGCGTGCATTTGCTGAAGCTACATTGATATAGAACGATTACTTCTCACAGCTTTAGTGAGCAAATATAAACACTTGCGGAAGAAATAAAGGGAAAATAAAAACACTTGCTGAAGCAATAGTGGGAAGATAAAAACACTTGCTGCAACTACAGTAGAACTCCATTTATCCGAACCCCATGGGACCGAGCATCGTTCGGATAATCAAATGTTCGGATAATTGGATTACATAAAGAATCGAGTACATGTACACATATTTCTAAAAATAATTAACCATCACAAGGAAAATACACTATAAAACATATTTACTTGTACTGTAATAATAATACTCACACTGTATTAGATCACTGTATCACCAAAATCTTTTATTACACTGCAGTGCATGTACTACTTGTATTAATTATTTTTAAGAAAGAGAAATGTTTTCAAAATAACATTACAAACGATTCAAAACCAAGCGCAACTTACGTATATATGTACTTGCACAGATGTAGCCCACTATTTAAAATAATGAGGAATCCTCTTTTGCACCAAACTGGATAGTCTCCTTTTGGCTGCTAAGTCCCGCATTCTCTTCAACAGCAGAAGCTGTGTAGGACAGCTGTCATCTTCTTGCTCGTACCAAGCCATCGCTGTTTCTAGTGCTATAAAGGCCTCTTCAGGACTTGGTCGAAGTTTTGGGTTTTCTTCATAATCTACAAGTACATCATGTACTTCTGAGGAGTCTTCATCATCGGTCACTACATGTATTTGGTTTTCTTCTTGCACAAAAGACAAAATTTCTTCGTCATTCAAAAACTGAAAACAGAATCATTATCATCTTCTAGCCACATGTGTGCATCATCTTTGTCACAGTCCGAAAATCCGGGCATTGCTTGAAACAGTTCCACAACTTCATTTATACAATCATCATTTGTGTCCACTGCAGTAGTTTCATTTCCTCCTTTTTTCCCAAGCAATCTACTCCAAGCCTTGTTGAGATTATCTTGTGACAGGGTGGTCCAAGCATCAGCTAACATATAGCAGCAGTCTTTGAGATTAAGATTTTTGGAAAACGCCACCACACTTTCTTCATCTTCAACCAACAATAAACGACGCAGGACTTCCTTCTTGTACATCTTTTTAAGCTTTGCTATAACACCCTGATCCATTGGTTGAATCAGTGCTGTTACATTGGGAGGCAGAAAAATTACTTTAAAATTTGCATCAACTGCATTCAATGTATCCGTCTCTGGATGAGATGGTGCATTGTCCAGTAGAAGAATTACTTTTCCAGTTTTCTTTTCTTGTTCTCTCAACCTCTTCACATTTGGGATGAACTGATTTGTATACCAATCAAGAAATATTTCACTATTCATCCAAGCACTCTTCTGTGCTTTGTAACACAATGGGAGACATGTCACATTCTTTAAACAACGTGGTTTTTTGGCTTTGCCGATCATTAGCACCGGTAAACGATGACTTCCACTGGCATTCGCGGCTACCAAAATTGTTACTCTCTCTTTGCACTTTTTTAAACCCAGGGGCAGCTGCTTCGCGCTGAGATGCAAGTGATTTTTGAGGCAATGATTTCCAGTATAAGCCAGTCTCATCGGCATTATACACATCATCGAGTGAATAACCTTCTTCTTCCAAAAAAGCCAAGAATGTTTCTTTAAAATTTTTAGCGGCAGTTGCATCGCTAGATAAAGATTCCCCTTGAATCTCCAATTCTCGTATGCCATGACGAGATTTAAAGTTTCTTAACCATCCCTGGCTAGCCTTAAAGTCAGGAGGACCGTCAAGTTGATTGTTGAACTGAAGTGCCTTTTCACACAACAGAGAACCAGAGATAGGTTCCCCTTTGCTTCTTCTTTGCACAAGCCATATATACAAAGCCTCTTCCAATTTCACATCTTTCGCATTTCTCATGGTTTTACGTTTCTTCGACCCATTTTCACTATCAAATTTCGATGCAAAACTCATAATTTTATCCATGTTACTTTTGATGTCAGAGACGGTAGCTTTCCCAACATTGAAAATCCTCACAAGTGAAGACACAGTTTCACCTTGTCCTAGTCTCTTGATAATTTCTGTTTTCGTTTCAATTGACAAAACATTGCGGTTCCTTTTATATGCTTTAGGCCTACTGGAAGATGCCATATCGCACAGAGAAATACTTGTACACCAAAATTATTCTGCTGTAGTAGCAGACACAATTATTTTAAGTTGAACTGTCTGTTTAGCCAGTGTTCTACCTAGAACGCACACGTACACTGGATTGGTAAACCAGATATTAACTGACTTTATGATCTAACTGACTTCCTGTACGTAAGCGACCGACCATTAGCCCATCCCATTCTCTACAAATTGTTCGCACACATTTGAAGTTTGCCGCATCAAAAGATTCAGAGTTTTAGTCTAACGTGACTGTGGCATCTGATTTTTTTTTTCTGGAAAAAGTGTTCGGATAATTGGATGTTCGGATAATTGGGGTTCGGATAAATGGAGTTCTACTGTATATTGCGGTGTTTGTAAGCGAACACTACATGGTGAGCAGATATCAGCATTACATGTATTGACATTTTCTGCAATTTAATGAGATGTGAACACTTACTGAAGGTTTGATAGAAAGATGTGAACGCTTAATTCAAGCAAGGAGATGAGATGGGAAAATCTTACTGTAAACGTAAATAAGCAAACAGAACAACTACTGCAGGCATTGTGAGATCGCTGTACAACCCAATGCCTAGTATCCTGGCTTTTGGCTGGGATCATGTGTCTAGACACAGGGACCGGTACAGTGACATTCATGTGTCATTAGGTCCTTTGTGTGAGAACACAGAAGATCACTAGGTGACACATTTTGTCACTGGGTCTTCTTGTGTTGGGACATGTGGTCTTGACCAGAGCCGGGTTTGGGCGGGGACAATGCGACCTCATGCGAGGAAAAAAAAAAATGCGACCTCAAGCGAGGAAAAAAAAAAAAAAAAAAAAATTGTGAGATCGTGAACATTGACAGTAGGTCAAGAGAGTAGATATGAACATTTACAGCGGGTATAGAGAATATATATTAACATATACTGCACGTATAGTGAAGAGCTATGAACATTAACAGTAGGTACATTGAGGAGATTGAGCATTTACAGCAGGTATAGTGAGGAGATGGGAACATTAACAGCAGATATAGTGGGGAGATGGGAACATTTACAGCAGATATAATGGGGAAATGTGAAAATTTACTTCATGTGTAGTGGGAAGTACACCAACATTTACTGCATGCATAATGGTGAGATGTGAACATTTAATGCATGCATAGCGAGGGGATATGGATATTTACAAGAATTGCAGTGACTAAAAGAGCCAAGGATCCAGACCCCGAGGACGACCCAGAGTCCGCTGGGAGGACAACATTGGACAATCTTTGAAGGACCGAGGACTAGAATGGAACCAGGCCAGGAGGAAGACAGCCGAAAGGATAGTCTGACGCTCTCTCTTCCAAACCTCTACACCTCACGGTAGAAAGGGAACGACTAAGTAAGTAAGTAAGCAATGACTAAATTTAACCCATACTACAGGTATAGTGAGGAAATTTGCACATTTACAAAAGCTACAAATGATAGAAACCCATACTGCAGGTACAGTAAGGAGATGTGCACATTTACAAGAGCTACAAGTGACGAGATATAAACCCATACTACAGGTATAGTGAGCATAGATGAACATTTACTGCATGTATAGAGAGGAGAAAACGATCGTTTATTGTTGCTACAGCTAGGAGGTGGGATCATTTACAAGAGGTAATGTGACGAGGTAAAGAAACTAAGTTACAACTGATCAAAGCATGTATGTTCCCAGTAGCAACATACGGCTGTGAGACATGGGTACTCAATAAAACAGTTGCAAAAAAGATTACATCATTCGAAATGACATGCTACAAAAGGATGTTGAGAATACCCTGGACACAAAAAAAGACCAACAGAGAAGTACTGCACTCACTAAATGTAGAGGAAAATTGGCTCCTAAATACAGTTGCAATAAGGAAGCTGAAATTCTTCGGTCATATAAAAAGACATAATAGTCTGGAAAAATTGGTAATGGAAGGCATAGTCTCTATAAAAATGGGAAGGGGACGACCTAGACGACGGTGGATCCAGGACATCACAGAGAGTCTGAACATGTCTTTGGAAGATGCAGGTCGACTTGCCCAAAATCGGGATGTGTTCAGAGCAGCCGTAATGGAGACAACGTTCTGGAGAGAATACGTCACATGATGATGATGATGAATGTAACGAGATATAAACTCATACTGCAGGTATAGTGAGCATAGATGAACATTTATTGCTTGTATAGAGAGGAGAAAACGATCGTTTATTGTAGTTATAGTTAGGAGATGGGATCATTTACCGAAGACGCATCAAAAGTGAGGAATGCAGTAAGCGACCCATAGCTTGACTGCTTGCATCAGGGTCAGCGAACCAGAGCTGACCACGACCCTACTCCACCTCTAAGTGGTGGTCCTGGAAACAGGCTGCATCACTGCAGTCTGGCTGAGAGAGTAGGGATCGAAGAGGGAAGGTTAACCTGGTCCCAAAAATGCCATGCCGAAAACGGATGCGTCGGGCCGAAAGGCGCAGATATCACAGCTTTGCTGTAAACGGCGAAACAACGTAACAAACGTCCTTTTTAGGACGAACGCAGAAGAAGAAGAAGGATCATTTACAAGAGGTCAAGTGACGAGATATAAACCCATATGTCACCGTGGGGTTTGCCCAAGCATTATTCATGCTATTGTTAAGGTGAGATAAACAGTTGGAACTGCTCACAAGAGAAAATAATGAATGAAAATAATGGTATTGCTAACTGACAACGGTTCAGAATACCGGCTCACGGTAATTAATAGTGAGTGATTATCTTGAGTTGTAAATAGAAAGTTCGAGAACAAGAAAAAAAGGCTCGACCAATAAATTTAAGTAAAAAGATTTGAGTCAGCGAATCAGAAGAGTGGCGAGAAAAACACACCACGCGAAATGACCAGAGGTCATTAGATGACAGTGAGTCATGAGTTGTGCTTGAGGAAGAAGGTATGATCGCTGTGCGGACAAGATGAACCTTCTGTGGTTATACAGATAGAGTAGATGTACCTTCTGTGGTTATACAGATAGAGTAGATATATTTAGATGTCCAGCCATCCCTAGCAAGTGTTATTCTATCGGGAGATAGTAGTTGATTCTGTAGTTCACAGTTAAGGTGTATTTCTGAAAGGAGAGCAGCGGTTATGCTGTATTTTTTTATGTAAGTATTGAACTGAGTTTATAATTTGTACAGAGTAGAATTTTGTTTACAGGAGAGTCAAGTAGAAGTACGATGTGTCAATTCATTATGAGAACTGTACGACTTTGTACCAAGAAAACGGATGGTTATAACGACTATGTGTAAAGTAAATAAGAGGCTGAAAAACGTAAAGGAGACTAGAGAGGTTATAGAGGAACCATAATGAACAATGTTTGAAGTGTCCAGAATTATATATGATTATCAAGAAAAAGTGAGTGTAGACTTTTGTAGGAGAACTTCAAATATGCTCTCTCACTTGTAAGTATCAGAAGGGTGTGCATATAATTATGCATGAGATGAATTTTGTTGCTAGGAGCAGTTATAGAGACCTGTCTGACCAGTTCGTCGAGGAAGATATTTAAGTAACAAATAAAGTATGGAATGCTAATAAAGAGCATTGGTATATGAGGAAATAGAAGCAGGTTTTGGGAAGACTAAGGAAGTCTACGGAGTAAAGAATAAGTTAAAGAGGAATACGGAAGTTTACGAGACATAGAATTCATGTTTGAGTTAACCTGAAGTACCAAAGACCCAGTAAAGGCTTCTATGAGAACTCTATCATTTGAATGCCCCATTATACTTGCTGTTTTATTAAGATATTAAAAGTTTGTTTGAAGGAACAGAATGAATTTGATTCCATCTTTATGAGTTGCTGATTGTATGCCATGTATATTTAAACTACAACTATACGAAGTCACTATTAACATCAAAGAAGGAACTGAACGAACGTGAAGTATTCAAGAAAAGGATTAGAGTATCATCCAGGAATTTACACCTCTGGCGGAGATGGCCAGTATTGATATCAACTAAATAACTTGGAAGAAGATAAAAAGAGAAGTTGTAAACTTAAATCATATCACTAGCCCTGCCATCTGCAACCTAGTAATATATATAGCGCTGTTACACATACTGCAGGTATAGTTGTACATTTACTGCAAGTGCGGAAGGAGACGTGTACGTTTTCTGTTGTTGTAGGTGATAGATTCGAGCATCAAATAATTTAGATATTGTAGGGATTCTTACACTTGCGACACGGACAGATAATAAAAATTTAAGACGGCTGCACTCTGTCTCTATAACAAATCTCAGTTTAGAAGCACAACACAAATATAGTTATAAACCACCTTCTCCTACAACGTATAATTCTTTTGAAATCGACAAAACTAGTCAGCATTCTTCGTTACTGTTTTCTCAAAAGATATCCACTGTGTCTGTTTGCCCTGTTGTTCTCGCCCAGTTGTTCCAGTCCAGTGAATCTGGTACATTTCGTGTTACTAGATAAATTTTTGCTATTCAGGAGACCCACTGTGATGTTATAAAAATAGAAGTGCAGTATGAAAAGGGAATGATATAATACAGTATACTGCTATACAGTTTCATAGAACAGAGCTCAGAGATCTAACGTAAAACTAAACTAAGACTGGTATTTTAAGTTTTAAGCCAAAGTAATGCTTGAGCGACTGTCGGTCAAGGTCAACAGTGTTTTACATTGTTTTCCTTCATGAACAAAAATTAATGGTAGCGGCGATAGCACAAACAATCATTATCATTATTGCAATTCGGAGCCCTAAGGAGCATTCAATCAATACCCTTTAGCTCCCCGAGGAGCATAGGCCTTCAACAAACACATGCCAAATCTTCCTGTCCCGTGCCATCCGCTCAAGTTCTTTCCATGTTTTCCTCATCATTTTCACCTCTGTTTCCAGTTCTCTTCTCCATGTGTTTTTTGGTCTACCTCTGCCTCTCTTTCCCTATGGATTCCAGAACAAGGACTGCCTTGTAATCTATCAACAGGTTTCCTCATTGTGTGTTCTATCCATCGCCAGCTTTTTCTTCTCAAGTCTTGTTCCATTGGCACTTGTCTGGTTCTTGTCATCAATTCCACATTTGTGACTTTGTCATACCATTTCAGTTCTTCTATTCTACGCAAGCACTCGCTTATAAAAGTATGTAGCTGTTTGGTTGTTGTTTTTGTTGCTCTCCATGTCTCGGAGCCATACAATAGGACGGACTTGACATTTTAGTTGAAGATTCTTATTTTCATGTTGGACTTGATTTCTCTTGTTCTCCATATGTTTCCCAATGCAATGAAAGCTCCTCTTGCTTTTTGTATTCTTATTTTGATATCATTGTTTGTCCCTCCATCTCTGTCTATATTACTGCCAAGATATGTGTACGATTCTACATCCTTTAGTGGTGTTTCTAAGTTGAACCTTTTTATCATTTCTTGCATTTATTCTCATAATCTTTGTCTTTTCCCTGTGTATTTTCAGGCTCACTTGTTGTGACCTCTCATCGAGAAATTTCATTTGCTCTTGCATCTGATTATGGTTATGGGACAGAAGAGCCAAGTCATCTGCAAAATCCAGATCATCAAGCTGTTTAGTCAGATTCCACTGGATTCCATTTCTGTTGTGTGATGTCGATGTTTTCATAACCCAATCTATTGCTAGTAAGAAAAGAAACTACGGAACATTGGTCCCCATCAAATAAATTCCAAGCCTTCATGTCCTGTACCAGATACAAGCCCAAATTGTCCGGATCATTTACTTCTCTGAAGTGATGTAGAAACGTTTGATGTAATAAAAGAAATGTTGAGTAGCACTAAATAATCGTGTCTATAAATAGCTATTGTTGTTGTAAGGAGCGTCCAATTGTCAGAGTGGTTATAGCGCTGGTCTCTCGCGGCAAAGATGCCAGGTTCGATTCACGTTATCGACACGCTCCTGTCTACCCAGCTGTAAATGGGTACCTGACTTTGCTCTTGGGATAGGGAAGGAAACGCCAGCAAGAAAGGGAACTTATCGCCCCACCTATCAATGCTGTTTTGTTTTAAACTACTTACTTACTTAGTCGTTCCCCTTCTACCGTGAGGTGTAGAGGTTTGGAAGAGAGAGCGCCAGACCATTCTATCAGCTGTCTTCTTCCTGGCCTGGTTCCATTCTAGTCCTCGGTCCTTCAAAGATTGTCTAATGTTGTCCTCCCAGCGGACTCTGGGTCGTCCTGGAGGTCTGGATCCCTGGCTCTTTGTTTCCCATGCTTGTCGTGGTAGCCGATCTTCTCCCATTCTGCAGACATGGCCAAACCATCTTAGTTGGGACTGTTCTATTTGGGTCTGCAGCGGATGGGATTTTAGGCCTTGACGGATCGTCTGGTTGCGGACCATGTCTCTTCTTGTTACTTCAACCACTTTCCTCAGATACCTCATTTCTGAGGTTTGGATCTGGCTTTTGTGGGTTGTAGTCATTGCCCACGACTCGCATCCATATGTCAAGACTGGGACATAGGTGGAGCGGTATACAGCCATCTTCGTTTTCTTACCAACCTCTTTCTTGCTGAGGAATCCACGATTTATGGCCTGAAAAAGTCTCCCAGCCGCTGCTTTCCGAGTGGCCAACTCTTCTTTGATGCCTCCCTTTCGGTCTATAATAGCTCCGAGATATTTAAAGTGGTCGACCTGCTCCAGGACCTGTTCTCCCAACTTAATCTGATGTTTTCTTTCTTCTCGTGATATCACCATGGATTTTGTTTTAGAGCTGCTTATGACCATCCCTCTCTTCTCCAGCTCTTCCTTCCAGACTTGCAGGTTGGATTGGAGATGTGCCTCTGATTTAGCAATCAGGGCAACATCATCAGCAAATGCCAGCTCCGAAATATAGACCTGTCTCATCTTCCAGTACCCCACTGAATACTTTCTTGTTCTCTCCTTACATGCCTTGATGACATCGTCCATAAGGAGTATGAAGAGGTAAGGTGATAGGATATCACCTTGCCTTACACCAGTGGTGGTCCTGAACCATCTTTCCATTACTTCCTTCGGGGCAGTAAGCAATTTGCCTTGCTTGTCCTTTATAAATTTGAGAGGGCATTTGTAAAGTTTCTTTTCTTCTTTCCACTCTGTAAAGTGTCAGTCTGTATGCTCTGTAAGGAAGAGTGGTGTGTTGTTGAGATCAGGCATGCTCCAGTCTACCCAGCTGTAAATGGGTAACTCACCCTAGTCCTGAGTTAGGGAAGGCAAAGGCTCCAGGGGAAGCAGGCCCTAAACTTGGTCACTTCAACCGACGCAGGATGGTGTATGTATGAAGTAGAAGTGTAGAGTGTGATTACCGCGAATGGTGTACTGTTCGTGTGCTGACCAATATAACCACTCATACACTTGTGTCTACAAGGCACCAATGCAGACTGCTGGAATCTTTGTTTACTCAGTTTATTCAGACGTACACACTGGGACATACGAGTACATCATGGTATGTTGACATATCAATTTGTAGGTATACATAGCAGATCTGAAGTCATGACACATTCAGAAATAATGGGCAGTACATCAAAAGTTCAATGTCATGATATATTATGGCCGCATCCCCCTATCTGACTAAACGCGTCAGTGAAGGCAGATCGATAAATAACTAAAGTTACTTGACGTCCATAGTTTGTAGTATATATTATGAAACCACGAAAGAGGGGTTTCTAGCAAGATTGAGATCTCCCTGTCACTGTCCGATAATAGGATAAATAATCTGTTCTCTTGGCAGTGATCAAAACATATGATGACCGAAATCTAACATGGCTGCCTCCCTGAGTTGTCGTTCACTCATTCATAGGAAGGAGAATATAAGCCAGAGTTAATTTATAATGGGTATAAAAATGATTTCATAAATGTTTCCATACAGCTCTACGGTGATCAGGTTAATTCACGTAGCCATAACCGCTGTAGGAAAGTCTGTCATCTTTGTCGATACAAAACACGACCCTAGCGATACGAAGCACAATGTTCCATCTAGGTCGAATCGACATGAGATCATCAAAATAGGGTCTGGCAATACATGGAGTCCGAATTATACATGGTACCGTACCTTAGGAGAGTCTCTAACATAAACTATAGTAGAGATACCATCTCCTTTAGAAGAAAACCACTTCATGAATTGTATTTCCTTAAGAATCTACCAGCCCTTTGAAAAATGCGTACCCGCCATTATCACGGTACATCGGAACTCATCACGACTTGTCAAGACAACTCATACTTCCGCTAGACCGGAATAACAAGAATCTAGTCCCTCCTACCCATCCAAAATATACAATATAGGACTGATTCTACTTGTACTAATAATATGTAATACATATGAATTCAGGCCATAAACACAATAAGCAAATTAATATATTTTCTGGCCCTAAAAAATAAGTACAAACGTAAGAGCAATCCATGCGCCGGATCAATATCAAGAACGATTACTCCTATAATCAAAAGTGTGAATCAACCATGGATTCTCTCGCTTTTAACATAGACAGCATTTTCATACACAAATGAATGAATGTCTATATTTTTTTCATATTAAATAGCCATATCGATTTTTGTAATATGTGCGTCAAAATATGCACGCAACAGATTACCACACCCCTCGGGAAAAAAAATGGTACATTTTTTTTTTGAAATCCATCTAAGAGCAACATACAATAGGCTCACAACGCACCAATACAATGCGCAGATGATAAGCATAAGTTTTATGACCTTAGAGAAAGTACTTCTCTAAGTATAAATATTTCCAGAGAGGTGTCACCAACGCATACTACAATATTAGCAATGACACAATTTCCACATTAGTTTATACATAAATTTCATCTAAGATATCTTAACATCATGATCATCAAAGACGAAAAACATTGAAAGATCAGCGGTGAATAAATATCAATGAACCGCTAAGTAGTGTTACAATCAATATATGATATATTACATATGTGTACACATTTCAACATAGAAACAACTGTATCAAAGTTGTATAACAGTTATGAATCATGTGGGCATCTAGACAAAATATCTGCCATCACATTTTCTGACCCACGGATAGCTCGCACCGAAAAATGAAATGGCTGTAGAGCAATCGCGTATCGCGTTGATCTCGCGCTCTTCAGATTTTTACTCTGAATAGCCGTAAGAGCTTTCTGGTCAGTTTCCACAATGAAATGCGCGCCCAGAAGAAATCTTTGCAGTTTAAGGATTGACCAAACCATAGCCAATAATTCACGGTCTAGGACCGAGTAATTCTTCTCTGCGGCATTTAATTTCCGAGAAATATACATCACAGGATGCAGAGTTCCAGAGTACTCTTGCATTAGTGCAGCTCCAATCCCGGTGGATGAAGCGTCACTACGAAGAATAAATGTCTTATCCTTAGAAGGCAATACTAGGATAGGTGAAGTAGAAAACATAGTTTTAACCTTATCCAAAGAGGATTGACATTCTTGAGTCCAATGGACTACATTAGGAGACCCTTTCTTTAGCAAGGAAGAAAGAGGTGACATAATGGAGGACAGATTCGGGATGAATCGTCCATAAAATTGTATTAGACCTAAGAGACTTCGTACTTGCTTTTTAGTCTTAGGAATAGAAATGTTAAGTATCTTACTTGTATTATGGTCTTCTGTTTTTAGGAACCCATGACCAACACGGTGTCCTAAGAAAGATATTTCGCTAAAACCAATACATGCTTTCGATGGTTTCGCTGTCAGGTTATGCTCGCGTAAGATAGACAATAGTTCATTTATACCATTATAGTGATCGTTCCAAGTATCACTGAAAAGACAGATGTCATCAAGATACGCAATGACATCTGAGCGATGAGATAGGATTCGACGCATCATGCGTACAAATGTTGCAGGGGCGTTCATAAGACCGAAAGGCATGAAATTCCATTGGAATAGACCCCTAGGCGTCGAAAAAGCAGTAAACGGTTTGGCGTGTTCGGATAGTGGAACTTGCCAATATCCCTTAGACAAATCGAGTTTAGTAAAGAAGTGAGAATTCGATAGTCTCGTAAGTAGCTCTTCTAGTAAAGGCATAGGTTCCGCATCAAATTTAGTCACTTGATTCAATTTGCGATAATCCACGCAAAGACGTATGTTATTGTCTTTTTTTTCCGTACTATAACCATCGGCGAAGAATATGCTGATGTGGATGGTTCAATAATTTTTAACTCTATCATCTCATCTAACTCTTTCTCTACCTGTGCTTGAAAATGTATCGGGATAGGATACGGTCTGACTCTTATAGGACTATGGTCAGTAAGAATAATGTCATGTTGAATGACATCCGTTTGACCAGGAATGTCAGTAAGGACATCCTGAAATTGTTCTAACAAAGTAGAAACTTGTTTCTGCTCTCCTGGAGATAATTCTGGAGAAATTGCAACATCTTTCCATGATTCATTAGAGTGAAGAGGAATCATTGGAAAAGGTAAATTTACATCCGAGAAACTCGTTTCCTCATCCTGTATTACTGACAGAGATGAGTACTGTCCATGTTGGACTGGAAAATCGTCCGTTGCCTGGAAAACAGGTTGTAAATAATCAGGACGTTCATGGAATTCCGTGAGCATGTTGATGTGGAAGGTTTTACGCTTCCCGTCAATATCGACGATATAGTCAACATCGGAAACTTTTGATATTATATCGTACGGACCTTTCCAAGAAATGAGAAGTCTATTTTCCCTACAAGGTAGCAAGACAAATGCTTTGTCACCTGGACAAAGTTGACGCAAACATCTCTTTTTATTGGCAAATTCCCTTGCCTTCTGTTTCGCAAATTCAGAAGAAGCAGTTGCCAATTTGCATGCTTCAATAATCTTGTGTCTAAGTGCGATGACATATTCATAAGAGGATTTTGTGTCATCGACAATATTATCAGCAGTTATAAGATCATGAAGTAAGGACATAGGACCTCGCGGTTTCGCGCCAAAGACAAGTTCAAAGGGAGAAAATCCTGTATGTTCGTTGGCGACCTCTCTATATGCAAAGAGAGCCGCGGGTAAAACCCTATCCCAATCCTGAGGATGATCTTCTGTTATCTTACCTAGTAGGTTTTTCAGAGTTCTATTCAAACGTTCCACCATCCCATTGGACATAGGATGATAAATACTACTCAGCGATCTCTCTATCTTCAGAGTCGACATTACTTGAGACATGGTATCCGATATGAGTTGGGTACCATGGTCGGATAATATTTCTGCTGGAAACCCCAGACGAGAAAATATTAACCAAAGAGCATCTGCGACATCAGCAGTAGTTATGCTCTTTAGAGGAACAGCCTCCGGCCAACGTGTGCACATATCAACACACGTCAAAATAAATTGGTGTCCTCTCGCAGACTTTATCTTAAATGGACCAATGATGTCTATCGCCATTTTTTGAAATGGCCGAATGGGAATGTCTGCAGCCTGAATAGGTGCATCATGGCGTGGACCTCTGGATTTAATCTCTTGACATACTTTACAAGATCGACAATAGATTCGTATGTCCTTATTCACAGCAGGCCAAAAGAAAGATTGAAGAACTCTAGCTTTAGTACGGGAAAAACCCATATGTCCAGCACACTGCGAATCATGAGCGTGCTGTAAGATTTTAACTCTCATATTTTTAGGCACAAGGATTTGAGAATGAATGGACTTAGCGGAGTCTTGTACCATACGTACAAGTACGCCATTCTTCATCGTAATCCAAGATTTACGATTAGTATCCTTATTCGGATCACCTTTTGTTGCCAGAGTAAAGAATTTCTTTAGAGTAGGATCATCTTCCTGCTGTTTGATAAAGGAATCGTGGGAAATCTCCAAGGGATCATCTCGGATCTGCGCATCATTATCTTCAGAATGTGAAGATTGTGGCATATTAAGAGCTTGAGCCCTAGTGATTACTGCATTAGCCGATTGCATATTAACATTTTCCCAATTAGAAATTTGCTGTGGAGTGCATTCTTTCACCCCGTGAATGCGACCGATGATAAGATCAGCGATCGGATTCGGCAAGAGACATGCTTGCACCTCTCCTGTAAAGAAAGGCGTAGCAATATTGATAATGGCAGTGGAGTACTTCTCCAATGTGCCACCAAATGTTACACATTTGACTATATTGCCTGTAGCTCGAGAAGGATTTACGAGTGATTGCCTCACTCCAATGGTAGTGCACCCCGAATCGAAAAGAATTGATACCGGAGTACCATCTATTAGGCCCCTATTAAAGACAAGAGCACCCCTTCCATTATGCGCAATTGACGCATGGAGAGCGGGAAGCGGGTGACCGCAGCTTAAAGTAGACACTGTGGTTGGATCGAATAATGTTTTGCATTGCGAACACTCAGATGCTCTAGCAAAATCGAAAGCGGAATTTGCTACACTGTTGGAGTCTTTTTTATCATTATTCTGATTATCGGTGTCGTGGAACTCCTGTTGTGCAGAGTTAGCCTGGTAATAAGATTTACCATGTCTTTTGTGTTGTGATTTACCTCGGTTATAATTGTCTCTATAATTATTATTGCCTCTGTTATAACCCCTATTTGGGTTTGAATCATAATATTCATGATCATAATCATCATGCTCATTATATTGAGTATCCCTGTAATATTGTTTCTTTTGTCTCCATGAAGCACTTGGGTAGTTCCTATAGCTACTCCCTTTTCGAGAATTTCTAACATTATGGGTACCCCTCGCGTGTCGAGGACTATCAGCCCGATTCCAGTTCTTCAAAGAAGAACTCTGATTTGAGCGGTTATCTTGGTTTTGATACTTATTCCAATTAACCTTTTTATCAAATTTATTTTTAGCTCCTTGGAATTTGTGTGAGTAATTCTGATTATATTCTGTTGCCGAAGCAACTGGCATACTCTCTTTAATGTTAGAGTTACCAAGAATCATGTCAGGGTGTGCCGTGGCATACTGGTCACAATATTCTTCCATGTGCTTTATTGTACCAGGTTTACGCTCATGTAAGAACTCTAGGAATGATTTATTTACAGAAGACATGACCTTGTCTCTTAGCAATAAATCCGTAAGACCATCAAATGTTTTCTCTGTTTTGGATAATTCAATCCATCGTGAAAGTGTAATTCGTGCTTTTGAGATGAAATCTGAGAATTCTACACCTACCTCAGGTCTCATTGTTTTAAACAAAAGACGGTAACCTTCCTCAGACAGCTGATATCTCTTTATCAAAGCTGCCCTAACAGCATCATAATTATCTTTGTCGGCCTCTTCAACAAAATATAACTTACTTAGGGACTCCCCTTTTAGATTTTCAGACAACTGATTCACATACTGTGATTTGTCAACATTATGAAATCGACAAGCCCGTTCAAATCTAGAAAGCCAAAATGTTATGTCATCACTGGTAGGGTTAAACGCTGGTACCTTGACCTTGTACACAAAAGGTTTACCATTACCACCAGATGCCTGATTAACATTACTCATACATGTCAATTTTAATTTCTCTAATTCAAACTCATGTTCTCTTATTGCTTTTCTCTCTTCAGCTTCTCTATCTAATCTTCTCTGTTCTGCAGCAGCTTCTAATTTTTTCTGTTCTGCAGCAGCAGCAACTTCTAATTTTTTTCTGTTCTGCAGCAGCAGCAACTTCTAATTTTTTCTGTTCTGCAGCAGCTTCTAATTTCTTCTGTTCTGCAGCAACTTCTAATTTTTTCTGTTCTGCAGCAACTTCTAATTTTTTCTGTTCTGCAGCAACTTCTAATTTTTTCTGCTCTGCATCAGCTTCCAATTTTCTCTGTTCTGCCTCAAATCTCCTTTCCTCCATTTGCATCTGCAATTTCTTTAGTTTAGCAGCAGTATCAGCTTCTTTTTCTAATCTTTTTTCTTCAGCCAGAGCTTTTTTTTCTTCAGCAGCAGCTTCTCTTTCTAATCTTTTTTCTTCAGCCAGAGCTTTTTTTTTTCTTCTATTTGAAGTTTTCTCTCCTCAGCCGCAGCTTTTTTTTCCTCAGCAGCAGCTTTTCTTTCTTCAACAGCAGCAGCAGTTTTTTTTCTCTTCTGCAGCTAATGCTTTGTCATATTGAGCAACAGCCCATTGTTCTAAGTCTTTTCCAGTCTTATCAAGAGATTTTCCTTGTGCAATGAAATAATCTAATGTAGACATATTGTCTTCTTAAATCAGAAACCTGAAAAAGTAAATAAATTACCCTATTTCACTTTAATGGGAGACAAGTCTATACCATAGACTTAGTCTTAGTCCAAACTTGTATGGTTTATAATAACCAATGATAACTTGAGTACCTGTGGACAACAATAACTGTATCTCAAATACTGTGGGGACAAGCCTTACAAAGGTCTTGTATACCTCAATGTAATCAAAGATCACTTGAGTACCTGTGGAAAAAATATTTCCCTTTACCAATCACTTTGGGAGACAAGCCTTACAAAGGTCTTGTACATTTTGTTTTATAAAAATAACAATCATAAAGTACTGATCTGTACTATACTATCAGTGTATACCACTATACGTCATATGTCAACTAAAGACATTACAAAGGACAAACAAGAAAAGACAATATGAAAACATTTGCAGAGATCAAATTAAATTAAATAGGAGAAATGAAAAAAAATGATCACAGAAACCGTGATGATAACTGCCATAATATAACAAGACAAATAACGCCACAGTGTATAAACATAAGGGTGTAAAAAACTGAAATGAAAGATGAGACCTACAATTATACAAACAAATCAAACAAAACTAAGGAACACAAAATTATTACCAAAAACAACGAAGAAAAGAACACCTCATCACAACTAATAGAAATAGCAGCAAATTTTTGCTAACAAATTTCCAATTAAGAAAATGTGTACCTATAGAATACTAGCCCAGACCAATGTCACTCGGCATACCTTGTACTAGTCACACAGAACATGAACTAATTTAATACATAACAAATAACATGTAAGCATAAATAGCATATAGCATACAATATAATTTATGTCATGAATGGAATGTGTTGCAGGTATAGTGTTGTAAAGCAGGCACAGTTTATTTTAATACTAATAACTTGCCACTTTATTCAGTAATAGATTTAATTTTAAACTATTACACTGTCAATTTTTCTCTGTTGAGCATATGAAGATCCAACGATGAACTATGCACTTTAAGTTCAACAACACTGTGATTCTTCTGTACGTTGAGAAATGTCAACAATACTGCTCCAGATATTTTCTACACTTGATACCACTGTCCTGTGTAATACTGTCTGTACAGCGAAAAACTGTCAACAAGCGCTGACCTAGATACAGCATCCTATCGGTAATACAGGTCAAGCTGACATCGACTGTATAGCTGTCCTACTGGTGTTGATGTGTTCAAACAAATGTTCTTTCAGCTGTAAACTGTGATTCTCAACACAAAACTGCGTAAGCTGGACCCAGGAATCTGGCTCGCCACTGTAAAGTTTCTTTTCTTCTTTCCACTCTGTAAAGTGTCAGTCTGTATGCTCTGTAAGGAAGAGTGGTGTGTTGTTGAGATCAGGCATGCTCCAGTCTACCCAGCTGTAAATGGGTAACTCACCCTAGTCCTGAGTTAGGGAAGGCAAAGGCTCCAGGGGAAGCAGGCCCTAAACTTGGTCACTTCAACCGACGCAGGATGGTGTATGTATGAAGTAGAAGTGTAGAGTGTGATTACCGCGAATGGTGTACTGTTCGTGTGCTGACCAATATAACCACTCATACACTTGTGTCTACAAGGCACCAATGCAGACTGCTGGAATCTTTGTTTACTCAGTTTATTCAGACGTACACACTGGGACATACGAGTACATCATGGTATGTTGACATATTAATTTGTAGGTATACATAGCAGATCTGAAGTCATGACACATTCAGAAATAATGGGGCAGTACATCAAAAGTTCAATGTCATGATATATTATGGCCGCATCCCCCTATCTGACTAAACGCGTCAGTGAAGGCAGATCGATAAATAACTAAAGTTACTTGACGTCCATAGTTTGTAGTATATATTATGAAACCACGAAAGAGGGTTTCTAGCAAGATTGAGATCTCCCTGTCACTGTCCGATAATAGGATAAATAATCTGTTCTCTTGGCAGTGATCAAAACATATGATGACCGAAATCTAACATAGCTGCCTCCCTGAGTTGTCGTTCACTCATTCATAGGAAGGAGAATATAAGCCAGAGTTAATTTATAATGGGTATAAAAATGATTTCATAAATGTTTCAATACAGCTCTACGGTGATCAGGTTAATTCACGTAGCCATAACCGCTGTAGGAAAGTCTGTCATCTTTGTCGATACAAAACACGACCCTAGCGATACGAAGCACAATGTTCCATCTAGGTCGAATCGACATGAGATCATCAAAATAGGGTCTGGCAATACATGGAGTCCGAATTATACATGGTACCGTACCTTAGGAGAGTCTCTAACATAAACTATAGTAGAGATACCATCTCCTTTAGAAGAAAACCACTTCATAAATTATATTTCCTTAAGAATCTACCAGCCCTTTGAAAAATGCGTACCCGCCATTATCACGGTACATCGGAACTAATCACGACTTGTCAAGACAACTCATACTTCCGCTAGACCGGAATAACAAGAATCTAGTCCCTCCTACCCATCCAAAATATACAATATAGGACTGATTCTACTTGTACTAATAATATGTAATACATATGAATTCAGGCCATAAACACAATAAGCAAATTAATATATTTTCTGGCCCTAAAAAATAAGTACAAACGTAAGAGCAATCCATGCGCCGGATCAATATCAAGAACGATTACTCCTATAATCAAAAGTGTGAATCAACCATGGATTCTCTCGCTTTTACCATAGACAGCATTTTCATACACAAATGAATGAATGTCTATATTTTTTTCATATTAAATAGCCATATCGATTTTTGTAATATGTGCGTCAAAATATGCACGCAACAGCATTGTTTTTCTTTCCTCATGTTCTTTAGGGTCTTATAGAACAATTTCTGGTTTTCTTGTGTATCTTTTTCTAGCTTTTCTCCAAATTCTTCCCAGGACTTCTGTTTTGCTGCTAGCACTTTGTTCTTTGCTTCTGTTCTGAGTGTCACATATTCTCTATATTTTTCCATTTGTCCTGTTGTGTTATTAGCTCCTAAGTATTGTTTCCATGCCATTTTCTTCTCTCTTATTTTCTCTTTGACTTCCTCTGTCCACCAAGGTGTCCTCTTTCTCTGGTTCCCAAGTCGGACTTCACCGCATGCTTCTGCAGCAGCTGTCTTTATGATATCCTTGAATTTATTCCAGAGGGTTTCCAAGTCATCAGGTCGCTCTTCTGTGTTGCTCACTGCTGTAGCAATAAGCCCCTGATATCTGGTCTTAATTTCTGGCTCTCTCAGCTTGTAGGTCCTAATGCTCATTTCTCCTGCTCGTTTACTTGGTTTCTTGCGTGATGTTGGGCAGTTCCTAGGCTGAGCAACTCTTTCAGTTGTTCGTTTGATTGTTAGCAGGTAGTGATCACTTCCAATCTCTGGCCCCCTCCAGACTATTGCATCTCGGACATATCTGAATGAGCTTCTCCGAACAATGGTGTAGTCGATCACTGACTTCTCATTCTTGGTTGGTTCACATCTAGTGTATGCATGTATGCGCTTATGGGGGAACTTTGTGTTTGTAATGATCAGATTCTGCTCACTGCAGAATCTAAGGAGTCGCTTTCCATTGTCATTGAGAGTATCTTCTCCATATCTTCCGATAACTCCACCCCATCTAGCATGGTCATTTCCAACTCTGGCATTAAAATCTCCGAGCATAATAACTTCATCTAGGCAGTCATCCACTGTCCTTTGAAGCAGCTCGAAGAATTCCTCCTTGACCTCTGCTCTCTCATCCTCATTTGGCCCATACACTATGACCAGGTTGACTATGGTTTCTCCTTCTTTTAGTTTTACAACCATAATGCGCTCCGAGACAAAGTTCCATCCCTTGATACTATCTTTTTGATTTTGGGCCACAATGCAACCCACGCCCCCTTTAGCTCTTTCAGATATGGGTACACCACTGTAGAGCAACGTGTTGCCATCGAGATCCATGACTCCTTGTCCTTTTTTCTTCGTTTCCGTTATAGCCAGGATTTCTAGTTTTGCTTTCCTCATCTCTTCCACCAGCTCCTCTTCCTTCCCATTTATACTTCTTGTGTTCCAAGTTCCATAAGTCGTAGTCCGTAGTCCGTTCCAGTTCGTCGCCTTTAGAATCAGTCCGGTTTTCTCTCTTGTAGTTCGCGTAATCATGATTTAAAGCAAACAGGTGATTGGCCTGTTGTGCCTTTGCATGGTGGAGGGGCTGCCTCCTTACGGCCTCCATGCAGGCCGCCCTCCTCCTTTTTCATCCGGGCTTGGGACCGGCATTGGCGGAGTTTTGTTTTAAACTACCGGTATATTAATTATTAGATGAAGATAGTCCTTCAAACCAGACTATATTAATTATTAGATGAAGAGAGACCTTCAAACCAAAGCAAACCAATTATTAGATGAAGATAGACCTTTAAACCATCCAATTATTAGATGAAGATAGACCTTAAAACCAAACCAATTATTAGATGAAGATAGACCTTCAAACCAAACCAAACCAATTATTAGATGAAGATAGACCTTCAAACCAACCCAATTATTAGATGAAGATAGACCTTAAAACCAAACCAATTATTAGATGAAGATAGACCTTCAAACTAAACCAAACCAATTATTAGATGAAGATAGACCTTCAAACCAACCCAATTATTAGATGAAGATAGACCTTCAAACTAAACCAAACCAATTATTAGATGAAGATAGACCTTCAAACCAAACCAAACCAATTATTAGATGAAGATGGTCCTTAAAACCAAACCAATTATTAGATGAAGATAGTCCTTCAAACCAAACCAATTATTAGATGAAGATAGTCCTTCAAACTAAACCAAACCAATTATTAGATGAAGATAGACCTTCAAACTAAAATAAACCAATTATTAGATGAAGATAGACCTTCAAACCAACCCAATTATTAGATGAAGACAGACCTTCAAACTAAACCAAACCAATTATTAGATGAAGATAGACCTTCAAACCAACCCAATTATTATGTGACCGCTTGACCTTTTCACACTAGCTTTGTCCCTCCTACTTCACGATAAGCATTTATATGTGCTAGAAAATGCTACAAGTAAGAATGACAGACCTTAAAAGCAAATAAGACGTTTTTACACAAAACGCAGTATTCATTTAAAGTTCAGTTGCCGTTACTGCTCTGACAGGGTAAACGTAGGTCAGTCCCAGATAATAATGAATGGGTTTTATAAGCGCGAAAGTTGGAAATGAATGTTTGTGTGATCTGGTTTTTTTAAATCCTATTGTTAAGTTGGAAAAGATCACACATGTGAAAATAAAGTCGAAATAACAGAATGTCGTGTGCAAAAAGGTCTAAAAGCTGAGGAACGGAGTGCAAATGTTAATTATTGTGTCGTGTGAAAAAAAAGGACGGGTCGTGTGAAAAAAGGCGTGAAAAAAGGAGAAATAGTATAAATAAAAGAGTTGTTGGCGATAGGTAGCGATTTCAGGACTTATGATTCCAAGGATACCATGATCTTAGACTAGAGGATTTTTACTGATAGCATTAGGAGAACTTCGTCTTCGAGGATACCAAGACAAGTTTTTTTTGAGTAAACAAATCAGTAAATTATTTCTTGTAGATATACATATATTATTCTATCTGGATGTACCTACATTATTCAGTTAGATTACATATTTTTTCATATCGGATAACCAATCATCATTGTGAAATTTACAGTGTTTGTTTATTTACATCAATAAACTCTAATTGAATTTTTCTACATTGCTGTTTGTGGAACTTTACAATAATTTCTTGTGGATATACGTTGTTGTGCTGAAACTGTTTTGCCTATCACCAAACTCAAAGGGAAGAACATTCCTGGGTTGAAATAAATTAACAAAAGGTCAAGTATTACGATCTCTGGCGGAATGCCAGTTAGAACTTGAACCACCACAACATATGAAGGATTAACGCTGACTACATAAAATCAATATAACTACTAGTGCCGTTTAAACATACACGGCCACATATTACACTAATTGGCGCCGTGACCTGCCCTTTTTTCTTGGTGAAAGCAGACAGGCATAATCACTAATGGATGAAAGTCAAGAACAACAGCAGCAACAACATGCGTTATATGCACAGCAACAGCAGCAGCAACAACAACATATTAGAAAATGGGAAAGAGACACTGTCAAAACAAGAGCAGATTGGAGTAGTCTAAATAGAAGACACCATCGCATAGCTGTTAGAAATTTTATCAACGGAATCACACAACGAAAGATATGGGAAGTAACAAATGTTACAACGACTGACCAACAAACTTGTATAATAACAACAGAAGATGGATTAAGGGCACATATCAGACCTCTAAAACAATGGAGAACACCACTTAACATACATCACCAGGTCGGTTTTGTAACATCAAATGACACACGTTGGGCCCCCATGATTACTAGTCAACCAAGGCCAGACTTACAAGTTAAGAAAACAAAGATCAGTTGTGTTGCGACACAAACAAACGTTGACAGGTCAAGTCAGGTCAATGACCCAGAACCACAGGTGAAGAAAACAACTATGATCAGTGTAGCAACACAAACAGAGAATAGAGCTGCAGTTTCAGCAACACAAACAGATGTTGACCTTAACACTGACACATCATGCAGGCGTACAAGAACAGTACAGAAGACGAAACAGGGAGGTGTAAGCACAGAGGAGATGAAGAAAGCACTAAAAGACGAACTGAAGGGAGCTAAACCTGACACAGTAGTACTAAAATATGTACAGAGATTTCTGGAGAGAAAGTTTGATACAGACTTATCAGAAAGGAAAGAAGAAATTCGCAGACTTGTGGTGAGAGTAATGGAGGAACTTAATTACTGGGGAATCAAAATAGTGGAAAGAGACGTGTTCTCAGATTCATCAAGTTACTCAGACAGTGTATCGTCAGATGAAGAAGATGAGTTACAATGCACGGAGAGGTGCGAAATGGTGGAAAAGTTGGGAAAAGAAATGAGAGAAGAAGTGAAGGACACGAGCAAGAAAATGGTTAAAGTGGATGAACCAAACATAAAGGGGGGTTAAAAAAGGTAATAGAAGCCATCATAGCACGGCCTGAGGTTCATTTATCAAGGAGTATAGTATGGAGACTGCTACAGGAAAAATATCATACACACTTTCCAGAAACAAGAATTGAAATAGATATGGTTCTAACGAAAATGTTAGATGACGAGAACATGAAGAGACACCAGAGAAGAATAGAGCAAGCAAATCGTGATCGAAGTCAGAGAATGAAGAAAAACAAGAGGTAAGACAGCTTGTGATCAACGATACCCCAGTGATTATGTGAAGCGAACATTTAATGACAGAAGACATACCATGGAACCCAGAGGACAAGTATACTACAGATTTGAACAGCCCACGACCAGTGAACCTACTTTCCCATTAGATAATCTCCTGTAACCTCAGAGGAAGTATCAAGGTGAAAATCCTATCGAAGTCATACTACAAGAGAAGTATAGAGCACATCAGATAGCTAATCGTAATGCACAGAAAGCCTTCAAGAAATGGCAGAAACAACATGATAAAAGAGCTAAATTAGAACAAATTCAAGTTGGTGATAAATGCGTTTGAACAAGATGACGAGAAGAACATAGTCACCAAAGCTCATGCAGCACAAATTAAGACAGCTACTCATCGCCCGATAGCACCACCAGTTTTATCTAATGGCAGACCCATGCATAAAGCCACATTGAACCACTTTCATTTTACAGATACGTCAAAAACCTCACACAGAGAATCTGAGAACATAAATACATATTGCCGCAGAGAATCAGAGAGCAACAATAGAAATTGCGACGAACACACAGACAACGCTGTTTCACAAGCAGAACGGCACACATCTGAACAAGATAATGATACTCGACACACAGAACCACCTAATGATGAAAACGCAGACAGCGCTACATGCACACTTGTGGAAGATATCATTCTTCCATCACCTCCATTCCGACACGAATCTGACCTAGATACAGCAGATCCCGAGAGTGACCACGAAAGTGTGATCAGTCCAGACAACACTGAATTTCACTCGGCAACAGGGCGCCCACATTCTGGTGCAGCAGATGACTCCCCACTGTTAACGGGATTTGTCCGGTTGTCTCAGGAGCACATACGTATGAGATTGCATGGAAAACGCAGACAGCCCCACAACACGCAGCATGAGGTGCACCATTTCAACACTATTTCATCCTTACCCTCGAAAACTGCAGCCACCACCCACTCAACAATACGAAATACGCCATCCTCTTGTGATCAACGATTGACGAGGAAACAAGTTACCTTGATGGACATCGCCAACTTCCTCATGTCAAATTCGTAAACGTCCAGTTCAAAGATTATTGGTTTATTGGAGAATCAATCTTCTCTAATAACAAAAGGTACTCACCCAGCTAAAGTACCCAACGAGTGCTCTCTCTACAAATAGCACTCTCCCTCGTTACCCCCATCATCTAAAGTCACTAGTGTCCATTTTTTTTTTGGTAGGAAATTTTATTTTTTCAGAAAGATGTCAGCCTCAGTCAAGATCCTGCTGATGATACTGACGATATTGACAGTTACGACGTCTGCAACACCCACATATACTAACAAGTTATTATGGCGTCACACCACTGTGTTTTAATTTTATACAATTATTTCAGATTCTTCGTCGTCGACATGGACTGTCATTAGGACTACATCTTTTACACCGCTACGTCAAGAAATTGAAGAACGTTCGCAAACATTCGCAGATCTACAACACTATGTTATCCAGGTTAAACAGAACTTTAAATTATCTCATTTGTACAAATTACACCACTTTTGCCTTTGAAAATCTTTATAATAGGACTTATGCTTTACAACAGTTTTAATTTTTTTTTTCCCTTCTTGGCGAATCTTGTGACAAAATCAAACACACTATATGCACACACATATTTTTCCTTTTTGACACATCAGAGATTTAAAAAAAAAATGTGTTAACTCACCGCTTTCATTTTGTGTTATGGAAAAGCCGTTTTATAATGTTCAATCGCATCGAGCATGTATTTTGGCGATTTTTTTTTCTTAATGATGCTTTTTACAACCTGAATGATCGTATATGGCTTCTCACGTAATTCAAGCCGACGACCCTTTCTCACAGATATATGACAAATCAGACGTCAAATTTATTCTTCCCTACACATCCAAAGGCTTTTTCATCTCCTGTCATTTCCATCAAAGACGGAGCGTTTCTAAATCGACGCTCCTTTCCGAGCAGTCAAAATACTCAACATGAATTTACCTATGTTAACGTGTCTATCAAATTCTATAAATACTTCTTCGTAGTCTGGGAAACACCCCTTCTCGCATTCCTGAATCCAGTGAGACACACCAGAGGTCATGACCCGACACACTAGACTATTGATTTTGCTTAGCATAATTGGTGTTTTAAATTTTAAGCGGTTTTGTGTATAAATACCATGTGTACAAGAAGATGAAATGTCCACAGCGGACATCGGTAAAAGATAATGAGGACATTGTTACCCCCCCCCCCCCGGACACAGTTAACGCCCCTAAGACCTCCGAGTACATTCCCATGACTGACATTCGTTCCCCTCTGTTTAGGATTGTTTCGGGGTTTGCAAGCATGTGAATGTCTGCAGCATTCGCATAGTTGCACCACAACCACCTCAGCTGAATGAGTACTGGAAAATCGCGCACAATCCTCAACACCCTCCCACGGTGATAAACCATACTCCGTCATTTATCCCAATATACATCCCTCCCCCTTCCCCTCCACTAAATAACTGAGACATATATATTTTCACCTAAATTTTGACTTGGTGGATTTTGCAAGTTGGGTAAAACTTATATGCTAATCAACACAGTTTGCAGATTTGCGAAATACTACATTGTTCTTGTACATGCAAACCATGACGATTTCATTCGAAATCGCTAACATGATAACGGATATGTTCACATGTTGATTATACCTTGTATTGAGAAATAAACATCACATATTGATGTACCTGTATTTTTCTTACCATTTGTCACGTTGTAAGCGGAACGCTACAGTATATTTTCTTGACATCTTATTGTCCATTATACCTTGTATTGAGAAATAAACATCACATATTGATGTACCTGTATTTTTCTGACCATTTGTCACGTTGTAAGCGGAACGCTACAGTATATTTTCTTGACAAATTGTTGTCCATTATTATGAACTTGCATTTGTATGCAGATTTTATATTTGATGACGAACCTATAAACAGTTTGGTACTTGGTTCATGGTAACTGAGATAGTTCATACTCCAACACCCGATAGTTTTTTTGTATCGGTATAGTTGTCCTCCCTCATAGTAACGACTATTACATAGGTTGGAGATTAGAGACATCGTACAGCTCCAGTTCATATTTTTTATAATAAATTTATAGATTAACATTGCCATGTATGTTTATTCCCATATATATATATATATATATATATATATATATATATATATATATATATATATATATATATATATATATATATATATATATATATATATATATATATATATATATATATATATATATATATATATATATATATATATATATATATATATATATATATGAGCTCGTGTATTACATTTTTTTTTTTTGCGTCCCAAGGTCTGATGTTTGACCATTAGTTCTATGCTGCTAGGCTGATGTTCGTTGCAGCTACTACATTTTAAGATTGTTAAATACTAAATGAATATTAGTCAATTCTGTTAAATATTGCTAAAGTATTTTGTTTTGTTTTTATTTGTGTTGTTTGCACAACCCATGAAAATCGTATGCGATTATTTTTTTTTGTTTTAATTTTTTATTTATTTTTATTTTTTTATTTAAATGTTATCATTAAGTATGTTATCATTATGGTGATGACTAACGCACAGCGTTGTTCATATTGATATTGTTAAGAAGTAGTATACATCAATACTATTCAATGGCGAAGTGTATCAACAAATTTTATGTATCCCCCGTTTTACGCATTATAAATATACTGGGATACCTCGTTTTACGAACAAAATATTTATTATTAATTTCTATTTTTTATTTATTTATTTATTTTTTATTTTTTTTTCTCTCTGAGAGACTCTACCAATAGGTTAGACCTAGTCGTTTATAACAGTCACTAGCATGAGGTACTTAGTTGATAGTACGCAAATGTCTCCCTCTGGGATACATTTGTGTGGCCAGGGACGTATGTGACCACTTGACCTTTTCACGCTAGCTTTGTTCCTCCTACTTCACGATAAGCATTTATATGTGCTAGAAAATGCTACAAGTAAGAATGACAGACCTTAAAAGCAAATAAGACGTTTTTACACAAAACGCAGTATTCATTCAAAGTTCAGTTGCCGTTACTGCTCTGACAGGGTAAACGTAGGTCAGTCCCAGATAATAATGAATGGGTTTTATAAGCGCGAAAGTTGGAAATGAATGTTTGTGTGATCTGGTTTTTTTTAATCCTATTGTTAAGTTGGAAAAGATCACACATGTGAAAATAAAGTCGAAATAACAGAATGTCGTGTGCAAAAAGGTCTAAAAGCTGAGGAACGGAGTGCAAATGTTAATTATTGTGTCGTGTGAAAAAAAAGGACGGGTCGTGTGAAAAAAGGCGGGAAAAAAGGAGAAAAAGTATAAATAGAAGAGTTGTGGGCGATAGGTAGCGATTTCAGGACTTATGATTCCAAGGATACCATGATCTTAGACTAGAGGATTTTTACTGATAGCGTTAGGAGAACTTCGTCTTCGAGGATACCAAGACATGTTTTTTTTGAGTAAACAAATCAGTAAATTATTTCTTGTAGATATACATATATTATTCTATCTGGATGTACCTACATTATTCAGTTGGATTACATATTTTTTCATATCGGATAACCAATCATCATTGTGAAATTTACAGTGTTTGTCTAATTACATCAATAAACTCTAATTGAATTTTTCTACATTGCTGTTTGTGGAACTTTACAATAATTTTTTGTGGATATACGTTGTTGTGCTGAAACTGTTTTGCCTATCACCAAACTCAAAGGGAAGAACATTCCTGGGTTGAAATAAATTAACAAAAGGTCAAGTATTACGATCTCTGGCGGAATGCCAGTTAGAACTTGAACCACCACAACATATGAAGGAATAACGCTGACTACATAAAATCAATATAACTACTAGTGCCGTTTAAACATACACGGCCACAATTAGATGAAGATAGACCTTCAAACCAACCCAATTATTAGACGAAGATAGACCTTCAAACCAAACCAATTATTAGATGAAGATAGACCTTCAAACCAAACCAAACCAATTATTAGATGAAGATAGACCTTCAAACTAAACCAAACCAATTATTAGATGAAGATAGACCTTCAAACTAAACCAAACCAATTATTAGATGAAGATAGTCCTTAAAACCAAACCAATTATTAGATGAAGATAGTCCTTAAAACCAAACCAATTATTAGATGAAGATATTCCTTAAAACCAAACCAATTATTAGATGAAGATAGACCTTCAAACTAAACCAAACCAATTATTAGATGAAGATAGACCTTCAAACCAAACCAAACCAATTATTAGATGAAGACAGACCTTAAAACCAAACCAATTATTAGATGAAGATAGACCTTCAAACTAAACCAATTATTAGATGAAGATAGACCTTCAAACCAAACCAAACCAATTATTAGATGAAGACTGACCTTAAAACCAAACCAATTATTGGATGAAGATAGACCTTCAAACTAAACCAAACCAATTATTAGATGCAGATAGACCTTCAAACCAAACCAATTATTAGATTAAGACAGACCTTAAAACCAAACCAATTATTAGATGAAGATAGACCTTAAAACCAAACCAATTATTAGATGAAGATAGACCTTCAAACCAAACCAAACCAATTATTAGATGAAGACAGACCTTAAAACCAAACCAATTATTAGATGAAGGTAGACCTTCAAACTAAACCAAACCAATTATTAGATGAAGATAGACTTTCAAACTAAACCAAACCAATTATTAGATGAAGATGGTCCTTAAAACCAATTCAATTATTAGATGAAGATAGTCCTTAAAACCAAACCAATTATTAGATGAAGATAGTCCTTAAAACCAAACCAATTATTAGATGAAGATAGTCCTTCAAACTAAACCAAACCAATTATTAGATGAAGATAGACCTTCAAACTAAACCAAACCAATTATTAGATGAAGATAGACCTTCAAACCAAACCAAACCAATTATTAGATGAAGATGGTCCTTAAAACCAAACCAATTATTAGATGAAGATAGTCCTTCAAACCAAAACAATTATTAGATGAAGATAGTCCTTCAAACTAAACCAAACCAATTATTAGATGAAGATAGACCTTCAAACTAAACCAAACCAATTATTAGATGAAGATAGACCTTCAAACCAACCAATTATTAGATGAAGATAGACCTTCAAACCAAACCAATTATTAGATCGTATGGTTCACAGAGTGGTTAGAGCGCTGATCACTCGTGGTAAAGGTGCCGGGTTCGATCAACTGTATCGTCATGCTCCAGTCTACCCAGCTGTAAATGGGTACCTGAATTTGCTCTTGAGTAATCCCGTGCCATTATTTAAATGAGAATTTGTACAACTTCACTACCGGCTCATTGCTGACAAGTCTTAGATTCATTAGTCTTAGGTTCAATTGTCTTAGATTGAATTGTCTTAGATTCAATGACCTTAGATTCATTTGTCTTACATACATCTTGAGTTAGGAAAGGAAAAGGTAGAGAGGAAGAGAAGTGGTCACCTCGCCTCATGTTGCTGGACCTAGAACGCTTCTCTCCCCTACGGCAGTCACTTGTATGAGATTGTAAGTTTTAAAGTTAATGTTAGTTATTGCAATGGCAAACATTCATTGTCCTTTGAGGTCACCAAGACGTGTAGGCCTTCAACAAACTCACGATATGTCCTGCTATCATTGTCCTTTGAGCTCACCAAGACGTGTAGGCCTTCAACAAACTCACGATATGTCCTCCTATCATTGTCCTTTGGGGTCACCAAGACGTGTAGGCCTTCAACAAACTCACGATATGCCCTCCTATCATTGTCCTTTGAGGTCACCAAGACGTGTAGGTCTTCAACAAACTCACGATATGCCCTCCTATCATTGTCCTTTGAGGTCACCAAGACGTGTAGGTCTTCAACAAACTCACGATATGTCCTCCTATCATTGTCCTTTGAGCTCACCAAGACGTGTAGGCCTTCAACAAACTCACGATATGTCCTCCTATCATTGTCCTTTGAGCTCACCAAGACGTGTAGGCCTTCAACAAACTCACGATATGTCCTCCTATCATTGTCCTTTGAGGTCACCAAGACGTGTAGGCCTTTAACAAACTCACGATATGTCCTCCTATCCCGTGCCATCAACTCAAGGTCATTCCATGTCTTACTCATTACTTTCTTGCCTGTCTCCAGTTTTCTTCACCGTGTGTTTGTCGATCTGTTTCTGCTTCTGTTAACTAAAAAATATACGGAGAAAGTGCCTTACTGGGGTCCTACAGTGGAGCAAAAATAGACATGTCAACTCAGAAAATAATTCAACAATCGCATACGCGGCTACTGTAATAAGGAAGAAACATTATCTTCCTGCTAACTTGGAACAAACTCGCGTGCAGAAATTACAAATGACAAATAGACAAGAACATCAAGAAAACAGAAAGAGGCCACAAGAGAGAGCTACGATGTAGATTGACTGGAATAGACAAAGAAGGAAACAAAATCGAATTCGATTTTGTATTCTGGACACGACAATGGGGAGAGATTAAAGCGAATCTCTTGAGAGATCGCGATTGTAATTTGAAAACTTCCTTTTTTTTTATTGTTTTTACATTTTTTGCTTCCTTTCTTTTTTTTTCCTTTCGTTTTGGTTTCTGTCCATATTTTTTTTTTTAAAGGTCGGATGGATTAAAATTATAATTTTAAAATTCAATAATAAAGATCCAATCGAAAAATGAGATTCTATTGAATAGCATGTACAAGTAGAAAAAAAGATATAATTATTTAATGAAAGTATAGAACCAGTCATAAATAATGGAAAGGTTGACAAATCATTTATTGCAAATTTACCTGGGAAAATGAAATAATCTTGTGCCATTATTTAATTGAGAATTTGTTTAACTTAGCTACCAGGCTGATTGTTGACATGTCTTAGATTAAACTGTCTTTGATTCAGTTGTCTTTGATTAATTTGTCTTAGATTCAGTTGTCTTAGATTAAACTGTCTTTGATTCAGTTGTCTTGGATCAATTGTCTTAGATTCAGTTGTCTTAGATTAAACTGTCTTTGATTCAGTTGTCTTAGATTCAATTGTCTTAGATTCAGTTGTCTTAGATTAAAATAAATTTGATTTATTTGTCTTAGATTCATTTGTCTTAGATTCAATTGGCTTAGATTCATTTGTCTTAGATTAAACTGTCCTTGATTCAGCTGTCTGAGATTAAATTGTCTTAGATTCATTTGTTTTAGATTAAACTTTCTTAGATTCAATTGTCTTAAATTAAACTGTCTTTGATTCATTTGTCTTAGATTCAATTATCTTAGATTCAATTATCTTAGATTCAGTTGTCTTAGATTCAATTGTCTTAGATTCAGTTGTATTAGATTCATTTGTCTTAGATTCAATTGTCTTAGATTCAGTCGACTTAGATTCATTTGTCTTAGAATCAATTGTCTTAGATTAAACTGTCTTTAATTCATTTGTCTTAAATTCAATTGTTTTAGATTCACTTGTCTTAGATTCATTTGTCTTAGATTCAATTGTCTTAGATTCAATTATCTTAGATTCAGTTGTCTTAAATTCAATTGTCTTAGATTTTGTTGGTCTTAGATTCAGTTGTCTTAGATTCATTTGTCTTAGATCCATTTGTCTTAGATTCATTTGTCTTAGATTCAACTGTCTTAGATTCATTTAGGTTCACACTGTCTTAGATTCAATTGTCTTAGATTCATTTGTCTTAGATTCAAACTGTGTTAGATTCAATTGTCTTACATTCATGTGTCTTAGATTTATTTGTCTTAGATTGAAACTGTCTTAGATTCAATTGTCTTAGATTCATGTGTCTTAGATTCATTTGTCTTAGATTCAGTTGTCTTAGATTCAAACTGTCTAAGATTCAATTATCTTAGATTCAGTTGTCTTAGATTCAATTGTCATAGATTCAATTGTCTTAAATTCAATTGTCTTAGATTCAATTATCTTAGATTCAGTTGTCTTAGATTTAATTGTCTTAGATTAAACTGTCTTTGATTGAGTTGTCTTAGATCAATTGTCTTAGATTCAGTTGTCTTAAATTAAACTGTCTTTGATTCATGTGTCTTTGATTCATTTGTCTTAGATTCAATTGTCTTAGATTCATTTAGATTCAAACTGTCATAGATTCAATTGTCTTAGATTCATTTGTCTTAGATTAAACTGTCTTTTATTTATTTGTCTTAGATTCATTTGTCTTAGATTCAACTGTCTTAGATTCATTTGTATTAGATTAAACTGTCTTTGATTCAGTTGTCTTAGATTAAATTGCCTTAGATTCATTTGTTTTAGAATAAACTTTCTTAGATTCAATTGTCTTAGATTAAACTGTCTTTGACTCATTTGTCTTAGATTCTCTTGAATCTTAGATTCAATTATCGTAGATTCAGTTGTCTTAGATTCAATTGTCTTAGATTCAGTTGTCTTAGTTTCAATTGTCTTAGATTCAATTGTCGTAGATTCAGTTGTCTTTGATTCATTTGTCTTAGATTCAATTGTCTTAGATTCAATTGTCTTAGATTCATTTGTCTTAGATTCAGTTGTCTTAGATTCATTTGTCTTAGATTCAATTGTCTTAGATTCATTTGTCTTAGATCAATTTGTCTTAGATTCTTTTGTCTCAGAGTCAATTGTCTTAGATTCATTTAGATTCAAACTGTCATAGATTCAATTGTCTTAGATTCATTTGTCTTAGATTCAACTGTGTTAGATTCTATTGTCTTAGATTCATGTATCTTAGATTCATTTTTCTTAGATTGAAACTGTCTTTGATTCAGTTGTCTGAGATTAAATTGTCGTAGATTCATTTGTTTTAGATTAAAATTTCTTAAATACAATTGTCTTAGATTAAACTGTCTTTGATTCATTTGTCTTAGTATCAATTATCTTAGATTCAATTATCTTAGATTCAGTTGTCCTAGATTCAATTGTCTTAGATTCCGTTGTATTAGATTCATTTGTCTTAGATTTAATTGTCTTAGATTCAGTCGACTTAGATTCATTTGTCTTAGAATCAATTGTCTTAGATTAAACTGTCTTTAATTCATTTGTCTTAAATTCAATTGTCTTAGATTCAATTGTCTTAGATTCATTTGTCTTAGATTCAATTGTCTTAGATTCAATTGTCTTAGATTCAATTATCTTAGATTCATTTGTCTCAGATTCAATTGTCTTAGATTTTTGTGTGTCTTAGATTCAGTTGTCTTAGATTCATTTGTCTTAGATCCATTTGTCTTAGATTCATTTGTCTTAGATTCAACTGTCTTAGATTCATTTAGATTCAAACTGTCTTAGATTCAATTGTCTTAGATTCATTTGTCTTAGATTCAAACTGTGTAAGATTCAATTGTCTTACATTCATGTATCTTAGATTCATTTGTCTTAGATTGAAACTGTCTTAGATTCAATTGTCTTAGATTCATGTGTCTTAGATTCATTTGTCTTAGATTCAGTTGTCTTAGATTCATTTGTCTTAGATTCAGTTGTCTTAGATTCAAACTGTCTTAGATTCATTTATCTTAAATTCAGTTGTCTTAGATTCAATTGTCTTAGATTCAATTGTCTTAGATTCAATTGTCTTAGATTCAATTGTCTTAGATTCAATTATCTTAGATTCAGTTGTCTTAGATTCAATTGTCTTAGATTAAACTGTCTTTGATTCAGTTGGCTTAGATCAATTGTCTTAGATTCAGTTGTCTTAGATTAAACTGTCTTTGATTCATGTGTCTTTGATTCATTTGTCTTAGATTCAATTGTCGTAGATTCAATTATCTTAGATTAAACAGTCTTTTATTTATTTGTCTTAGATTCATTTGTCTTAGATTCAACTGTCTTAGATTCATTTGTATTAGATTAAACTGTCTTTGAATCAGTTGTCTTAGATTAATTTGCCTTACATTATTTTGTTTTAGATTAAACTTTCTTAGATTCAATTGTCTTAGATTAAACTGTCTTTGACTCATTTGTCTTATATTCTCTTGAATCTTAGATTCAATTATCTTAGATTCAGTTGTCTTAGATTCAATTGTCTTAGATTCAGTTTTCTTAGTTTCAGTTGTCTTAGATTCAATTGTCTTAGATTCAGTTGTCTTAGATTCATTTGTCTTAGATTCAATTGCCTTAGATTCATTTGTCTTAGATCCATTTGTCTTAGATTCTTTCGTCTTATATTCAATTGTCTTAGATTCATTTACATTCAAACTGTCATAGATTCAATTGTCTTAGATTCATGTGTCTTAGATTCATTTGTCTTAGATTCAGTTGTCTTAGATTCAAACTGTCTTAGATGCAATTATCTTAGATTCAGTTGTCTTAGATTCAATTGTCTTAGATTCAATTGTCTTAGATTCAGTTGTCTCATATTCAATTGTCTTAGATTCAGTTGTCTTAGATTCAATTGTCTTAGATTCAATTGTCTTAGATTCAATTATCTTAGATTCAATTGTCTTAGATTCAATTGTCTTAGATTCAGTTGTTTTAGATTCAATTGTTTTAGATTCAATTGTCTTAGATTCAGTTGTCTTAGATTCAGTTGTCTTAGATTAATTTTTGTCTTAGATTCAGTTGCCTTAGATTCATTTGTCTTAGATCCATTTGACTTAGATTCATTTGTCTTAGATTCAACTGTCTTAGATTCATTTAGATTCAAACTGTCTTAGATTCAATTGTCTTAGATTCATTTGTCTTAGATTCAAACTGTGTTAAATTCAATTGTCTTACATTCTTGTGTCTTAGATTCATTTGTGTTAGATTGAAACTGTTTTAGATTCAATTGTCTTAGATTCATGTATCTTAGATTCATTTGTCTTAGATTCAGTTGTTTTAGATTCAAACTGTCTTAGATTCAATTATCTTAGATTCAGTTGTCTTAGATTCAATTGTCTTAGATTAAACTGTCTTTGATTCAGTTGTCTTAGATCAATTGTGTTAGGTTCAGGTGTCTTAGATTAAACTGTCTTTGTTTCATGTGTCTTTGATTCATTTGTCTTAGATTCAATTGGGTTAGATTCAATTGTCTTAGATTAAACTATTTTTTATTTATTTGTCTTAGATTCATTTGTCTTAGATTCAATTGTCTTAGATTCATTTGTCTTAGATTAAACTGTCTTTGATTCAGTTGTCTTAGATTACATTGTCTTAGATTCATTTATTTTAGATTAAACTTTCTTAGATTCAATTGTCTTATATTAAACTGTCTTTGACTGATTTGTCTTAGATTCTCTTGAATCTTAGATTCAATTATCTTAGATTCAGTTGTCTTAGATTCAATTGTCTTAGATTCAGTTGTCTTAGTTTCAATTGTCTTAGATTCAATTGCCTTAGATTCAGTTGTCTTAAATTCATTTGCTTAGAATCAATTGTCTTAGATTAAACTGTCTTTGATTCATTTGTCTTAGATTCAATTATCTTAGATTTAATTCTCTTGGATTCATTTGTCTTAGATTGAAACTGTCTTAGATTCAATTGTCTTAGATTCATGTGTCTTAGATTCATTTGTCTTAGATTCAGTTGTCTTAGATTCAAACTGTCTTAGATTCAATTATCTTAGATTCAGTAGTCTTAGATTCAATTGTCTTAGATTCAATTGTCATAGATTCAATTATCTTAGATTCAGTTGTCTTTTATTCAATTGTCTTGGATTAAACTGTCTTTGATTCATTTGTCTTAGATTCAATTGTCTTAGATTCAATTGTCTTTGATTAAACTGTCTTTTATTTATTTGTCTTAGATTCGTTTGTATTAGATTAAACTGTCTTTGAATCAGTTGTCTTAGATTAAATTGCCTTAGATTCATTTGTTTTAGATTAAACTTTCTTAGATTCAATTGTCTTAGATTAAACTGTCTTTGACTCATTTGTCTTAGATTCTCTTGAATCTTAGATTCAATTATCTTAGATTCAGTTGTCTTAGATTCAGTTTTCTTAGTTTCAATTGTCTTAGATTCAATTGTCTTAGATTCATTTGTCTTAGATTCAATTGTCTTAGATTCAGTTGTCTTAGATTCATTTGTCTTAGATTCAATTGTCTTAGATTCATTTGTCTTAGATCCATTTGTCTTAGATTCTTTTGTCTTTGATTCAATTGTCCTAGATTCATTTAGATTCAAACTGTCATAGATTCAATTGTCTTAGATTCATGTGTCTTAGATTCATTTGTTTTAGATTCAGTTGTCTTAGATTCAAACTGTCTTAGATGCAATTACCTTAGATTCAGTTGGCTTAGATTCAATTGTCAGTTTCAATTGTCTTAGATTCAATTGTCTTATATTTAATTGTCTTAGATTCAATTATCTTAGATTCAATTGTCTTAGACTCAATTGTCTTAGATTCAGTTCTCTTAAATTTAATTGTCTTAGATTCAATTGTCTTAGATTCAGTTGTTTTAGATTCAGTTGTCTTAGGTTCAATTGTCTTAGATTCAATTATCTTTAATTCAGTTGTCTTAGATTCATTTGTCTTAGATTCAGTTCTCTTAGATTCAAACTGTCTTAGATTCAATTATCTTAGATTCAGTTGTCTTAGATTCAATTGTCTTAGATTCAATTGTCTTAGATTCAATTGTCTTAGATTCAGTTTTCTCAGATTCAATTATCTTAGATTCAGTTGTCTTAGATTCAATTGTCTTACATTCAATTGTCTTAGATTCAATTATCTTAGATTCAATTGTCTTAGATTCAATTGTCTTAGATTCAGTTGTCTTAGATTCAATTGTCTTAAATTCAATTGCCTTAGATTCAGTTGTCTTAGATTCAGTTGTCTTAGATTCAATTGTCTTAGATTCAGTTGTCTTAGATTCAATTGTCTTAGATTCAGTTGTCTTAGATTCAATTGTCCTAGATTCAATTATCTTAGATTCAATTGTCTTAGATTCAATTGTCTTAGATTCAGTTGTCTTAGATTCAATTGTCTTAGATTCAATTGTCTTAGATTCAATTGTCTTAGATTCAATTGTCTTAGAACCAGTTGTCTTAGATTCAACTGTCTTAGATTCATTTAAATCCAAACTGTCTTAGATTCAATTGTCTTAGATTCATTTGTCTTAGATTCAAACTGTGTAAGATTCAATTGTCTTACATTCATGTATCTTAGATTCATTTGTCTTAGATTGAAACTGTCTTAGATTCAATTGTCTTAGATTCATGTGTCTTAGATTCATTTGTCTTAGATTCAGTTGTCTTAGATTCATTTGTCTTAGATTCATTTGTCTTAGATTCAAACTGTCTTAGATTCATTTATCTTAAATTCAGTTGTCTTAGATTCAATTGTCTTAGATTCAATTGTCTTAGATTCAATTGTCTTAGATTCAATTGTCTTAGATTCAATTATCTTAGATTCAGTTGTCTTAGATTCAGTTGTCTTAGATTAAACTGTCTTTGATTCATGTGTCTTTGATTCATTTGTCTTAGATTCAATTGTCGTAGATTCAATTATCTTAGATTAAACAGTCTTTTATTTATTTGTCTTAGATTCATTTGTCTTAGATTCAACTGTCTTAGATTCATTTGTATTAGATTAAACTGTCTTTGAATCAGTTGTCTTAGATTAATTTGCCTTACATTAATTTGTTTTAGATTAAACTTTCTTAGATTCAATTGTCTTAGATTAAACTGTCTTTGACTCATTTATCTTATATTCTCTTGAATCTTAGATTCAATTATCTTAGATTCAGTTGTCTTAGATTCAATTGTCTTAGATTCAGTTTTCTTAGTTTCAATTGTCTTAGGTTCAATTGTCTTAGATTCAGTTGTCTTAGATTCATTTGTCTTAGATTCAATTGTCTTAGATTCATTTGTCTTAGATCCATTTGTCTTAGATTCTTTTGTCTTAGATTCAATTGTCTTAGATTCATTTAGATTCAAACTGTCATAGATTCAATTGTCTTAGATTCATGTGTCTTAGATTCATTTGTCTTAGATTCAGTTGTCTTAGATTCAAACTGTCTTAGATGCAATTATCTTAGATTCAGTTGTCTTAGATTCAATTATCTTAGATTCAATTGTCTTAGATTCAGTTGTCTCATATTCAATTGTCTTAGATTCAGTTGTCTTAGATTCAATTGTCTTAGATTCAATTGTCTTAGATTCAATTATCTTAGATTCAATTGTCTTAGATTCAATTGTCTTAGATTCAGTTGTTTTAGATTCAATTGTCTTAGATTCAATTGTCTTAGATTCAGTTGTCTTAGATTCAGTTGTCTTAGATTAATTTTTGTCTTAGATTCAGTTGCCTTAGATTCATTTATCTTAGATCCATTTGACTTAGATTCATTTGTCTTAGATTCAACTGTCTTAGATTCATTTAGATTCAAACTGTCTTAGATTCAATTGTCTTAGATTCATTTGTCTTAGATTCAAACTGTGTTAAATTCAATTGTCTTACATTCTTGTGTCTTAGATTCATTTGTGTTAGATTGAAACTGTTTTAGATTCAATTGTCTTAGATTCATGTATCTTAGATTCATTTGTCTTAGATTCAGTTGTTTTAGATTCAAACTGTCTTAGATTCAATTATCTTAGATTCAGTTGTCTTAGATTCAATTGTCTTAGATTAAACTGTCTTTGATTCAGTTGTCTTAGATCAATTGTGTTAGGTTCAGGTGTCTTAGATTAAACTGTCTTTGATTCATGTGTCTTTGATTCATTTGTCTTAGATTCAATTGGTTTAGATTCAATTGTCTTAGATTAAACTGTTTTTTATTTATTTGTCTTAGATTCATTTGTCTTAGATTCAATTGTCTTAGATTCATTTGTCTTAGATTAAACTGTCTTTGATTCAGTTGTCTTAGATTACATTGTCTTAGATTCATTTGTTTTAGATTAAACTTTCTTAGATTCAATTGTCTTATATTAAACTGTCTTTGACTCATTTGTCTTAGATTCTCTTGAATCTTAGATTCAATTGTCTTAGATTCATGTGTCTTAGATTCATTTGTCTTAGATTCAGTTGTCTTAGATTCAAACTGTCTTAGATTCAATTATCTTAGATTCAGTTGTCTTAGATTCAATTGTCTTAGATTCAATTGTCTTAGATTCAATTGCCTTAGATTCAATTGTCATAGATTCAATTATCTTAGATTCAGTTGTCTTTTATTCAATTGTCTTGGATTAAACTGTCTTTGATTCATTTGTCTTAGATTCAATTGTCTTAGATTCAATTGTCTTTGATTAAACTGTCTTTTATTTATTTGTGTTAGATTCGTTTGTATTAGATTAAACTGTCTTTGAATCAGTTGTCTTAGATTAAATTGCCTTAGATTCATTTGTTTTAGATTAAACTTTCTTAGATTCAATTGTCTTAGATTAAACTGTCTTTGACTCATTTGTCTTAGATTCTCTTGAATCTTAGATTCAATTATCTTAGATTCAGTTGTCTTAGATTCAATTGTCTTATATTCAGTTTTCTTAGTTTCAATTGTCTTAGATTCAATTGTCTTAGATTCATTTGTCTTAGATTCAATTGTCTTAGATTCAGTTGTCTTAGATTCATTTGTCTTAGATTCAATTGTCTTAGATTCATTTGTCTTAGATCCATTTGTCTTAGATTCTTTTGTCTTTGATTCAATTGTCCTAGATTCATTTAGATTCAAACTGTCATAGATTCAATTGTCTTAGATTCATGTGTCTTAGATTCATTTGTTTTAGATTCAGTTGTCTTAGATTCAAACTGTCTTAGATGCAATTATCTTAGATTCAGTTGGCTTAGATTCAATTGTCAGTTTAATTGTCTTAGATTCAATTGTCTTATATTTAATTGTCTTAGATTCAATTATCTTAGATTCAATTGTCTTAGACTCAATTGTCTTAGATTCAGTTGTCTTAGATTTAATTGTCTTAGATTCAATTGTCTTAGATTCAGTTGTTTTAGATTCAGTTGTCTTAGGTTCAATTGTCTTAGATTCAATTATCTTTAATTCAGTTGTCTTAGATTCATTTGTCTTAGATTCAGTTGTCTTAGATTCAAACTGTCTTAGATTCAATTATCTTAGATTCAGTTGTCTTAGATTCAATTGTTTTAGATTCAATTGTCTTAGATTCAATTGTCTTAGATTCAGTTGTCTTAGATTTAGTTTTCTTAGATTCAATTACCTTAGATTCAGTTGTCTTAGATTCAATTATCTTAGATTCAGTTGTCTTGGATTCATTTGTCTTAGATTCAGTTGTCTTAGATTCAAACTGTCTTAGATTCAATTATCTTAGATTCAGTTGTCTTAGATTCAATTGTCTTAGATTCAATTGTCTTAGATTCAATTGTCTTAGATTCAGTTTTCTCAGATTCAATTATCTTAGATTCAGTTGTCTTAGATTCAATTGTCTTAGATTCAATTGTCTTAGATTCAATTATCTTAGATTCAATTGTCTTAGATTCAATTGTCTTAGATTCAGTTGTCTTAGATTCAATTGTCTTAGATTCAATTGTCTTAGATTCAGTTGTCTTAGATTCAATTGTCTTAGATTCAATTGTCTTAGATTCAATTGTCTTAGAACCAGTTGTCTTAGATTCTTTTGTCTTAGATTCAGTTGTCTTAGATTCAGTTGTCTTAGATTCAATTGTCTTAGATTCAGTTGTCTTAGATTCAATTGTCTTAGATTCAATTATCTTAGATTCAATTGTCTTAGATTCAATTGTCTTAGATTCAGTTGTCTTAGATTCAATTGTCTTAGATTCAATTGTCTTAGATTCAATTGTCTTAGAACCAGTTGTCTTAGATTCTTTTGTCTTAGATTCAATTGTCTTAGATTCAATTGTCTTAGATTAAGTTGTCTTAGATTCAGTTGTCTTAGATTCAATTATTTTAGATTCAGTTGTCTTAGATTAAATTATCTTAGATTCAGTTATCTTAGATTCAATTGTCTTAGATTCAATTATTTTAGATTCAATTGTCTTATATTCAATTTAACCAGGCCAACAAGAAAACGTCATCTCAATCTCCTTTATGCACTCCCAATGGAGCATGCAGCTACCATTGTAGACGGTCTCCCTTGAAGAAGCATGCCAAAGCACATGTTTTCTTAGCGGTGGTCTCTGTAGCTATTCGTTCACATAATCAGGCTGCCAGCCTCATAGAAAACTCTGTATTAGTTGTCTCTTACGACATGCATGAGCGAGCAATAGTCTCGTTTTGTCTCCAATAACTACACGGGGCCCAAATCAAAATGTTCTCCATATTCCGTACATTTATGATAGCTATCACCATCGTCATCATCAGCATCATCATCGTCAGCATCATCATCAGCATTAACATTATAACTTATAAATAGCATAGGTCATCACATGGGACACGAAATGGAGCATTATACAGGAAATAGTCTAGATCAGGTATCTGCAACCGGTCGACCGCGATACCACTGGCAGAATTAAATTGGGTGATTTCATGTATCATGGCGATTAGAGAGAAAATAGAAACATTTTTTTAAACTAGGATAATTTTGAACTAGCCGGCATGTAAAAGCGTAGTATCTCTAGGACTAAAGGTACATTTTCAGTGTTGCCAATTAAAACTCACCAGTTAACTTACAAAAAACTCACTTTATTCGTGGACTGCATCAGGCAGGAAAGTGATCATCTCTTTGATGTAAAGTTAAGATTTGGTCAAATTTATTTTATTTTGAATTATCCACTGCTCTACCAATGGAATTGCAGACAGCGGATCGTCGAGCAGAAACAAAAGATGCATATTGGCTGTACTTACTCAAAATTCCAAATATTTTACTCGGAAACCAAACAATAATTTTGTCAAGGTAGATAGGTTGGTGTTTCTAAAGTTGATTCCCACATTTTTGGTGTTGCTGACCGCTTGTCCATATAATGTTACTTCAGTTAGTCGTGTTGGTATTGTTACAATAAATTATTATGTGAATACAACAAATAATTTATTATGTAGATACAACAATGTCGACATTTTAAATCCGGATGTTATCACTACAAGTCTCATTTGCCAGAGTGGTTACAGCGCTCAATTTTTGAGGCAACGTTTCCAGGTTCGAAGCCTTGTAGCATTAGGCTCTAGCCTAACCCAGCTGCGAATGAGTACCTGACTTTGCCCTTGAGTAAGGGAGGGAAAAACAGCGAGAAATGTCACCGGTCAACCCCCCCCCCCCTCTCATAAAGCTGGGACTTAGTATATAGAAGTCTCTAACACTTCACTCCCCTATGACAGTATCTGCTTTGAGACTATCATACCTTTTATTATCACGATATTTTTACCGATGACCTTTGCCCTTCAGTGTTTATATGGACAAAATAACATCAGAAGCAAACCCACAAGATGAAGAAGACTCGGAAAGTGAATAATACAACCCATTAATTGAGTTACTTTTTGCTGATGACCAAAGTTTAATGTATGAAGTTGAAAACCTATTGAAAAAACATACTGATGCATTTAATTCAAGCTGTTGAAGTACAACGTGAAGATCAACACATCAAAAATAGAAACAATTAAGATTAGCAGATCGCCCGGCCCACTTAACTTACATGTGAACAAAGTCTACAACATCCAAGCTTAAGCAGTTTTACTTCCTTGTCCAGCTGACTGTACTGTTCGCTATATATTTCCTTTAACCTGGGAGACTTTGCTTCTATTTTCTTTCTTTTCACTTCTTTTCTTATCGCTATGGTGTTTAATATTTCTGGTGTTATCCAATCTTGTCTCTTCCCTCTCTGGAAACCAAATGGTGATTTGCTGCGGTCCTTATATATTGTTGAAATGGGGTTGAATTTCTGGTCCACATCATCAGTCGCTGTCTTTTCCTGGATATTGGAAATTTTATATCGTCTCTTTATAAAAACCACAAAAGCTTTTCTGGTAAAGAGGTCATTAAGTTTGATTATGTCATACCTTTTCTGTTTAGTTAAATTGGTTCAGCAGTTCTCAGTTTTACCTTCAGTCTTGCTACTGCTAGGAGGCGATCGCTTCCCACATCTACATCTCTCCTTTCTTTTACATCTTGTAATGAATGCCTCAATCTACCATTGATCATAATGTGGTCTATCCGGTTTCTGTCCCGGCCGTATGGTGATTCACATGTTAATTTGTAAATTTCTTAGTATGGAAAACGTTTTCCGCCCAAGGACCAAATTGTTAATGCTGTAGAAGCTTATTAGTTTATCCCGATTCTCGTTTGCTCTTCCGCTGCTACATGTCCTCATTACTCTTTCAGTATATGTATTGTGTGTTCCAACTTTCTCATTGAGGTCTCCCATTACTATGATAAGATCATATCTAGGTGCGATTTCCATTTCCTTTTGTAGCTGTTGATATAATTAATCTTTGACCTCTTCATCGCTGTCAGTGGTTGGTGCATAACATTTTATTATTGTGGTGTAGGTCAATCTCCCTCTCAGTCTTGTTCGTATCAGTCTGTTGTTGATGGGTTTCCATTCCAGTAATGGGCTTTCTATTCCTTTCTTTAGCTTAATGGTTACGCCTTCATTGTGCTGTAGATCCTCTCTTCCAGAGTAAAATACTGTTTCTTGTGTTGCTGTTTCTATTTGTCCTGTCCCGGTCCATCTGCTGTCACTTATTCCCAGGTTATGTAATCTGTAGTTCCTCATTTATGTTATGATATGCGTCAGTTTTCTTGCCTCATTAAAGTTCTGACGCTTCATAATCCAATTCTGGTTTCGTGTTTTGCGTTCAGGGCGTCCGTTTTCATGTCAATGGCTTCCTTTCGACTTTCACCACTGTCAGTCAAATGAGCCACAAACTCTGGATGTCCGTCCCACATCAAAGCTTTTTCATCTGTTGCTGTTTCCGTAACATGATTGTTTTTCAAATAGACAGGGGTATCGGCCCTGTGCTAAAACGCCTAATCTGGAGGACCAGGGTGTCAGTTTTAGTCTGACCCCTACCCCCGCAGACCTGTCCAGCTTGGTAGTACCTACCAGGAGTAAAACTCCCGCTGGTATAGCACTAGGAGTTGTCAGGGTACACAAGCCGCCTTTCCGCTATAGGCACCAGTGAAGGCAGGTCTGATGCATGTGGTCGTCTAAATACGACGTGACGCAATTTTGCCATTGTTAACCTCCCTCTTCCCTTGTCACATTTCGTCACAAAACTCCAAGACCCCCAACGCCCTTTTATGTGACGTCACAAATCTCTTAAAAATCGCCCTTCTCCTTTTTTCCCCTTTTTTGTAATACTAAAAATAAAGAATGTAATCCAATGTTAAATCGTACAGGAGACAAGAAGTTGTGGAGAGACATGATCTCCTACGCCATTAGGCATAGTACTTGAAGAAGAAGAATCGAATGTAAATTAGTTTAACTAGTACATACAAAATAACCAGGCTGTTACAAAGATCGTCATTTTCAAGTGCCGTGTGCCAGCACGAGACAGATCCCAACCCTTACCGTACCGAACTAAATGCATTTACATCCCCCCCCCCCCCCCAACACACGCCCACACACCATTGTAAACGTTCACACCTGTTGGTTCAGTTTGCTAAATTTTTGTCTTTGATCTTATGGAGATGGTGATAACTTGCTACTGTTGTATTTTATTTTTTTTGTCATTCTAATGTTTGTTCCAACATAGTTTATGAAAGAAGCGAGCCTCACTCGCATTTTTTGTGCAACTTCACATTATTTCCACCCCCCCCCCCCCCCCCCCCCCCCCCCCCCCCTTTTCCCCCTATCGTCCCACATCGTCACAATATTTTGACCCCCTCCCCCTTCCTCACTGCGTGACGTCAAATTTGAACGACCCCTATAAAGTGTGATAGCGGTCTGGTAGTTTTGGTGGTGCCAAGGTGTCCAAGCTTTTAAAGTGATAGATCATATTGCTAGCTTTGACCGCACCCTGTCAATACACACACGTAACCGTATAAAACTGTCAGACATAATTCGTACATATTTAAACGCTGAACTAAAGAAGCTTTTATTTGTATACTTTACAATAGTAATAAATTTAAAAAAAAACTACTGATTATAATTTAGCTATCGAATGTCTGTCATAGAAATTCACTTACAGATTTTAAATCTCAGCGAGAAGTCTCACTCACTAGACACGGTGTATCTAATGAGACAGCTGGCACTGTCTTTTCTTACTCAAGTTATCAATGTCAGAACGTACAGTTGGTGTGGAGATTCGAAGAATTATAGACAGAAGTTCATCGGTCATTGCTGATCTTAATTGTGTTTTCACGTTTTTCATTCTTAGAGAAATTTTGTTCACAAGAATAAATAAATACACATAAACAGGTAATAGCGGGCACTCGTGGCAAAAAAAAAAAAAAGTAGAAAACTAGACATCAGACAAACAACAGAAGTAGAAAACTAGACATCAGACAAACAACAGAAGTAGAAAACTAGACATCAGAGAAACAACAGAAGTAGAAAACTAGACATCAGAGAAACAACAGAAGTAGAAAACTAGACATCAGAGAAACAACAGAAGTAGAAAACTAGACATCAGAGAAACAACAGAAGTAGAAAACTAGACATCAGAGAAACAACAGAAGTAGAAAACTAGACATCAGACAAACAACAGAAGTAGAAAACTAGACATCAGAGAAACAACAGAAGTAGAAAACTAGACATCAGACAAACAACAGAAGTAGAAAACTAGACATCAGACAAACAACAGAAGTAGAAAACTAGACATCAGACAAACAACAGAAGTAGAAAACTAGACATCAGACAAACAACAGAAGTAGAAAACTAGACATCAGACAAACAACAGAAGTAGAAAACTAGACATCAGACAAACAACAGAAGTAGAAAACTAGACATCAGACAAACAACAGAAGTAGAAAACTAGACATCAGACAAACAACAGAAGTGATAGGTTTACCGGGGACACGAACCCAGGACTATCCGAATGGCGACACCCCCTCACTACGGGAGTGAATCCTAACTATCCACCCTGTCAACTAGGCACCACAAAAATAGTGCTCTTGGACAGGGGTCATTAGCACGAATCCTCTACGTAATTCAGAATGTTATTATTCACAAGAAAAAGTGCTCCCAAAAAGTGAAACATATGTGAAGACAGACTGGTATATGATTCAGGCGAAATATATTTACTGTAAAACGTCAAAAGACCAAGCTGGTTACACTTGGTTCAGGTCACTGTTATTATGAATATCATTAAGGTCCATCTGGACCAAGTCAGGGGCATTAACTGGATCATCTACAAACGGATCAGCAAACTGTCACAGTATATTCAGCGCGCTTTCTGAAATGTGTAAATCTTGCGTTGAATTAGTCTGTCAGTTTAGTAATCATGACAGACTATCTCTCAACGTTTGCTAGCTGAAATTCTTATAGCCAGTATCTATAGACTAAATACAGAAATCCGGAATCCCGCCCGATGGCCGCAGTTTGACCACCTTTGTTTTAGTGGGTAATCTGGTTTCAAAAACAGACCTCCTGTCTTTTACCTATTTTTGCTACGGTCCGATACGCTTAGTTAACGTTAGTGCCCCAGATCTAGTGGGTACGCTGGCAGTCGTAGTCGCAGACCTACACACAGGCGGCTAAGGCCATATGGTCGTCTTCCACTGATCAGAGCAGCAGTGGGATTCGGCAGCCCCCTGAGTGTCTGAGCAGCCATCTTTTAGAAAGCACTGCTCACCTCCATGGCATGAGGAAGGGGCTGGAAAAGGTGCCCTAAACATTGCCTGCTCCACCATTACCTAACCAGCTTACCGCAGTTGGTGGGTACCCTACTTCAGCGGGCGACACATAAGAAAAAGAAAGGACAGATTTTTCCCCCTCATTCTAGGCGCATGGAATGTGCGCACTCTCCTTGACAAAGACTTTAACGCAAACAGAGCTGAGAGGCGAACTGCCCTGATTGGGAGAGAACTGGCCAGATGCAACATTGACATAGCAGCACTGAGTGAAACTCGACTTGCAGGCGAGGGCCAACTTTGCGAAAAGGATGCAGGTTATACATTCTATTGGAGCGGAAGAGGAACTGAAGAAAGACGAGAAGCAGGGGTTGGATTTGCAATCAATACAGCACTTGTTGGCAAGTTAATATGAAACAAATATAAAGGTATGTTATCAGGCACTCGCAGGAAATAAAGAAGTAGAACACCAGACAACAGAAAAACAACAGACATGAGTGGCTTACCCAGGATTTGAACACTGGACCTTCCGTGCGACAACCCCGCCTAGCCATGCAAGCGAATCACACTATCCGCTCTGCCATCTACGCATCATCAAAAATGATGTTTCAATGGCAGGTCAATAGTGCGAACCACAATACACGACACCAGAAGTCCTCCATGGGCTCCCTCCCTTACTTGTTGGCAAGTTAGCGGGGCCCCCAAAGGGAATAAATGACCGACTCATGACAGTCACGATCCCCCTGCTTTATGGAAGAAAACATGCCACCATCATTAGCGCGTATGCGCCAACTATGACAAACCAGGATGACGTCAAGGATAAGTTTTATGAAGAACTACATGCAGTCATTGCATCAGTTCCTAAAGCAGATAAGCTCATAATTCTTGGTGACTTTAATGCAAGAGTGGGCTCAGATAACATCTCCTGGAATGGCACTATTGGAAAGTACGGCGTGGGTCGCTGTAACAGCAATGGACTTCTTCTCCTCCAGACTTGCTCAGAACATGACCTCCTTGTCACCAACACCATTTTTCGACTTCCTACCCGCAACAGGACCTCCTGGATGCACCCTCGCTCAAAGCATTGGCACTTAATTGACTATGTAATTGTTAGGAAGAAGGACAGGCAAGATGTCCGGGTGACCAAGTCTATGTGTGGTGCTGAATGCTGGACTGATCATCGCCTCATTGTGTCTAAACTTAAAATTCGTATCCAACCAGCCAGGGAAATATTCTACTTCGACTGCAAATTTATAACGTAACACGATGATTAGTAAAAGCCAACTGCTATCAATACACGCGTTACCACAACGCAATAAAACGAGTAG
>JAMPIV010001528.1:0-31028 GCA_024509875.1 Oreohelix idahoensis
GTGCTGTCGGACTACTTTTACTTTTTACCTTTTTTATTATTATTTTTTTTTAAATGTTTACTAGTATTATTTATATTATTATTAAGGTAAACACAATAAACACATTTTACTGAAAAGTCTATGAATTTTTTTTTCTTACCTTATGCACGGACCCAAGAGCTCCGGGCTCCTAGGCTTCAGCTACTTAGCCTAATGGAAATCAGGCCATGCAGCAGTGCAAACTGCCACATTCTGTCAGCACTAAATAAAGCATCCCAGAATTTTAGAATCTCCGTGTACCTCTCAGCGTCAACACTAAACTTACAGATAAAGATCCGTTGTCAAACTAAATTCTTCTTTGCCTCCTAGTGGCCACACCAGACAAAATCCGACTTCACCAAAATAAACAACTGATTAATTTGTAATTGATAAAAGTAGGCATGTTTCCCTATCATGTATCTGATATAATAGTATGGCTCTGAAACATGGAGAACAACAAAAACAACAACCAAAGAGCTACAGACTTTGGTTTGGTTTGGTTTTTTGCAGACCATCTTCGTTGCACACGGAAAACTCCACCATTGTTTTAATCTCCACCCTTAGAACATCCAAGTATGATCTCAGCACAGTGCACGAACTCTGTAGGTAAACGGGGACACCAATGTGTGTATACAGGAATCACATATGCTATAAATATTTTTGTGGTGGGTAGGTTTCCTAATTTTTAAACTTTGCCACGGCAGCGGCTGCATGACCTACTCTTTACGATTTTCAACTGCCGAGGGATGTTTAAAATGAACAAGTTGTACACACAATCTCATATTTTACTGCCTTTATACGAGAAGACCCTGATACGTGCTATACAGACGTCTTCAAGTCTTGCAGAAATTGTGTGAGGACGGCAAACCAGAAGTCAGAAGAGTTTAGGACCACGACTGGTGTAAGACAAGGCGATATCCAGTCACCTTCTCTGTTCATACTCCTCATGGATGATATCGCCTAATCATGTAAGAACAGGACAAGAAAATATTAAGTGGGGTACTGGAAGATAGGACAGGTTTGTATTTCAGAGCTGGCATACACCGATGATGTTGCCCTGATTGCTAAGTCAGAGGCACATCTTCAATACAACCTGCAAGTCTAGAAGAAAGAGCTGGAGAAGAGGGGGATTGACATCAGCAACTCCAAAACAAACACCATAGTGATATCACGAGAGGAAAGAATAAGCTGTCATAGATTGGATAGGAAGCATCAAAGAAGATTTGGCTACCTGAAGAGCAGCAGATGGGAAACTTTTTCACGCCATAAATCGAGGATTCCTCAGCAAAAGAGAAGTTGACAAGAAAACGAAGATGGCTGTATACTGCTCCACATATGTTCCAGTCTTGACGTATGGATGTAAGTCATGGGCAATAATTACAACCCACAAAAGTCAGATCCGAACCTCAGAAATGAGGTATCTAAGGAAGGTGGTTGAAGTAACAAGTAGAGACATGGTCCGTAACCAGACGATACAAACTCAGCCCCTGCAGACCTAAGTAGAACAGTCCCAACTAAGATGGTTTAGAAATGTTGGCTGAATGAGAGAAGGTCGGCTGTCACGGCAGTTATGGGAGGCTAACAGCCAGGAATCCAGACCTCCAGGACGACCTTGGAAGGACAACATTTGACGATTTCTGAAGGATCGAAGAATAAATTGGAACCAGGCCAGGAGGAAGACAGCCGATATGACAGAATGCCGCTCTCTCTTCCAAACCTCAACACCTTGTGATAGAAGCACATTAAAAACGCACCACTATTATATATACTGATGCCGAGAGACTGGAAAAAAGTGTGGGGATGGATCTTCCCCGTGTTTGTCATGAAGTAGAGAGCGAATGGCCGCTGGAATGGAAAGTGCATGATTCAACCCACGGGTTCGGGTACAGACTACATGAAAACAATGAAAGTTACACGCGCAACACGATTCCCAACAGCTATGACCCTGAAAATGTGTACGCGTTGTGGCTGTATACTTGGTATAAAAACGCCGTTGAGACAAAACACCCAGTACATGTGCTTGAAATGCCACGACTATCTGAAAACGACCGCCAACGACCCATTGGTATGTTGGAGACTGGAATGAGCTCGCGGGCCATTGCCAGAAGAATGAATTGCCACCACAGCACTATTGTACGTCTCAATGAACGTTACGGAACCACTGGCAGTGCCCGGGATAGATTTCGGAGAGCCCAACCACGAGTTACTACCCCTGCGCAAGATTGTCATATTGTGTTGAGTCACCTAAGGAATCTTTCTCTCCCGGCAAGTCAAACAGCAAGAGCAATAGTGAGTAGACGTGGGCAGGTCTCTCGAATGAAAGTCATATGACGACTCAGAGATACAGGCCTTACTGCAAGACGACCTTATGTTGGGCCAAACTTGACTCACAGACATCGTCAGCAGCGCCTGCAATGGGCAGAGCAACATCTCAGATGGACTAGACTGCAGTGGAATGCTGTCCTACTCACAGACGAGAGCAGATTCAACATATTCTTTGCTGATGGACGTATGCGGATTTGGCGACGGTGTGGAGAGCGCTTTGCAGATTGCTGTGTTCGTCAGCACAACTGATTTGGAGGTAGCAGTATTCATATTTGGGGAGGATTCAGTTTTCACCATCGCTTGCCTCTTCACGTCTTCCGTGGAAAAGTTAATTTTGTGACATATCGAGATGAGGTTCTTGATGCATTGGTTGCTCCTGCGTTCACAAATTATCCAGATTTGCAGCTTCTCCAGCAGGATAACGCACGTGCGCACACCGCATGCATTATGCAGCAATATCTACAGCAGCAGAACTTTGTGACGATTGATTGGCCTGCCCTATCATCAAGACATGTCCCCTATAGAACATCTGTGGGACTAGCCTGGACGCAGAGTCTACAGGCAAGGTTCTCCAGCTAATCTGCAACAGCCCAAAGCTGCTCTTACACGTGAATGGGATTTGATTCCCCGGAATTTCCTTCAGAGATTTGTGAGTTCTATGAGGAGCCGCTGCTAAGCTTGTTTGCAAGCACACGGTGGACATACCAGATACTGAGGATAGTGTGAATGAATTTTTTTATTGGTTGCATTTTTGGTTTTCTCCCTTGCCTGCACAGAATGCAATGAATTTCATAACAATCAAATGTACACATTAATGGCCAGCATGGAATCATAGAAAATGAATAAAGATTCCAAATATGTAAACTTGTAAACACTTATATTTACATTTCACACTCTGTTCCTGGATTATACAGGTGGTACGTTTTTAATGTGCTTCAGTACACACACACACACACATATATATATATATATATATATATATATATATATATATATATATATATATATATATATATATATATATATATATATATATATATATATATATATATATATATATATATATATATATATATATATATATATATATATATATGAGTTTATGTGTCTGTGTAGGTGTTATCATAGAACTCAAACGTGTGATTAAGGTATTACTTATTCATTGAGAGCTTAGGCGACTGTCGTGAGCGATGTTAAATTCGTTTCCTACGGTCATTACTGTCTTGACTCAATTCAAGGTATCTATCTATCTATCTATCTATCTATCTATCTATCTATCTATCTATCTATCTATCTATCTATCTATCTAACTATCTATCTATCTATTTATCTATCTATCTGTCTATCTATCTATCTATCTATCTATCTATCTATCTATCTATCTATCTAAACAGGCAACCCCCGCCAACAATCCAAATGTAACCGTCTATCTGCCAAAGTTTAACATCTGAGGAAACAAGCAAAAAGAGAAACATGGGCTAAGAAATGTGGAGAGTTAAACTTGCGGAAAGGCGAAAAGAAAGCATAGTGCCTCATATCAAATCTCTCAGGAATTAAAAGAAAGAAAAGCAATGAACCCATCATTACAAGCTCTGAACCGCTAACAAGGGATGCACAGAAAGCAGAAGCCTTCAATAAGCACTTTGCGAACATAAACAAAAAACAACAACGCAAGAGACTTGACGGTGCCAGCAGATCATTCACCAAAATGATAGAGTAATAACGAACAGCTAGCTGTGAGATCTGAAAAGAACTTTACTCTTCCAGAACTCAAGACAGCCCTAAATAATTCAAGAAAGGAAAAGCTGCTGGAAATGATCGGCTCACTAACGAGATGATCTCAAATCTCTCAAATTATGTACTCTCCACCGTCCGCGACCTCATTAACAAGACCTGGGGAGAAGGCAAGTTACCAACAGACTGGAGAAAAGCCAATATCAACCCAGTCCTAAAAAAAGGACAAATCATCCAATGAAGTAAGAAGCTTTTGACCGATCTCCTTGACATCAAACATAGGCAATATCACTGAAAAGATGATAAATGACAGGCTATATTGGTCGCTAGAAAGCAAAAAGATCTTAAATACCAATCAATCAGGTTTTAGAAGAAACAAGCAAACACTGGATCAGTTGATAAGATTCACCCAAGAGATAGGTGACGCCTTTGGTATGTCATACAATAACGACAAACATTTTGCATGTGCATGTGCATGTGCATGCCTAAGAATGTATGGCCGAACCACAGTTGATACCAAAATTTGACTACGCACTAACGTAGAGTCTGTATAATTACACATTAAAATATCATTTTTGATACAGTACCAAGGAAATTATTTTTCTGAGCAACCAGAATCATGTGATCTCACCAACTTAAAAAATCTTTTCAAGGATTTGTCAATCTTCTGCATTTCAATGAATGAAGCCTTGGCGAGAAAAGGTGTTTGATGTTCCTCATCATCATTGCCTAGCAGTTCCCTCTGAATTTGAGCATGTGATTGTACTCTTGTTGTCACCACATTTGCGTGCAGCCTATGCTGACGTTCCCAGATTTCAGTACGAGGGGCGTTCAGAAAGTAATGCACCATATCGTTTTTCTCAGGAGCTGTTTATTCAAAAAGCATCAAATTTATACACAATATACATGGATATGTCATGTAAACATCGGTATTATTCAACATAATCTCCATCAACTTGTACGGCTTTATGCCAGCGCGAAACAAGTGCATGTATTCCTTGCCCGTACCACATTTTGTCTTGATCATGTAGCCATTTCTTCGCTGCATGAATCACTCCTTCATCATCTTCAAACCTTGTCCCACGGAGTGCACCTTTAAGTGGACCAAATAGTTGAAAATCAGAGTGTGCAAAATCGGGACTATAGGGTGGATGGGGTAGTACAGTCCAACCCAATTTGGTGATTGCTTCCCGTGTTGCCAGACTTGTGTGTGGTCGCGCATTGTCGTGAAGGAGAAGCAAGTCTGCTGGATTCTTGTGCGGCCGAACTCTGCGAAAACGTTGATTGAGTTTTTTCAATGTCTTAATGTAAGCTTGCGAATTGATTGTCTCTCCTTTTCGCATAACGTCCACAAGAATCACACCTTTAGTGTCCCAAAAGACAGTGATCATGACCTTTCCAGTAGAAGGACGGACTAATGTAATTTACCCTTTTTACCTTTTCGCGTTCTATTTCCTTCCAGTGTTAGGCTTCATATATTGCCGATTTATATTGAATTAAGGACGTAGGGTCAGTCCGTATTATATTAATGCAATGATGGAAATGTATGGTTAATATATAACCATTGTATGGAAGGATCGTCGATCAGTTTAGGATATATATATATATATATATATATATATATATATATATATATATATATATATATATATATATATAGATATATATATATATATATATATATATATATATATATATATATATATATATATATATTCGTCAAACACATGAGTCTCACTACCGGCTGACTGGATTTACGGCAGCGCGCGTATATAGCCATGATGTTCTGATGACAACTAATTAACTGGAACACTGACGGTAACAATAGATTCCAGTTGAATCAAATGCAGATGTATTCTTATTGTGATTGAATTACTTAGAATGTCTTCACATGTTTTGTCAAATCAAATGGATGTTCGTTGGACTCAAACCCGAGGACTTACCCACATTAATTACGTTAAGGTTGGTTCGCCAGATTACATTGTTGATTGTTATTATGTACGATGAACTCTCTCTCTCTCTCTCTCTCTCTCTCTCTCTCTCTCTCTCTTTTAGAGAAGTTATTCATCTACAATATTATAATGAAGTTCGTAAGGAACCAGAATAATTCTTGGACATTCGGCTAACCGATGAGACAAGCTAAACATTGACCCTCAATTGAATAGTTAATCAAACAAGCGAATCACACCCTTATCAACTGGCGGCCAGATGTGGTTGTGGAATTTTAATTCACAATAAGGATCTAATTGTCAAGAAAATACCGGGTTTGCAAGATCTCCCTTCGAGTGAAATTAACATTTTTACGTCGGCACATGTGACGTCACGCCTTGACAACAGTATGATCGTTAGCAATGGCATCCCGCAACTTAGCGACATTGAAGAAAAGATTCCAAAATGCTTCAACCAACGGAGGAAACTAACTTAAACAGTCATCATCATGACATACGATCTCCTTAGTTCGTTGGCGAAGCAGGCACTGTCAAAACTTATTGCGATTCCAAAAGCTAAGTACTTGTTTATGCCGTACGCATGTTAAGTCCATGTTGCTAAGGTCATCGACATGTCTTTGGGAAGTCATTTGTTAACTGTTGAATGTTTGTTCCATATGTATTCATATTGTAAAGTTTATATTCGTGGGAGGTTGGCGGGAGATTTAAATCGATCAATATCTCTTTCAGAAGTCGATCGATTTGAATCCCTGCCGTAGGGTAGTTAATTTTTTTCATTTTGCAAAGAAACCCATTGAAGATTTATGATGGCTAATTTCGTTTGCATTTGAAATTATTTGACCTTGATTGTTAGCTGTGAAGTTCTGTAAATAACTGGTGTATTTTGCTGTACTAAATTCCACTTTTATTTAGTTCTAGTCATATGTTCGTAATCTATCTCGTCCATCCTGATCTGACTATCTTTTAGTTCATATAATAATATATTTGTCAGTTAAATGAGTCCATTGTTACGTCACCATATTTAGTGTACATGTTTAATCTAGACTTCGTTCAACCCTGACCTTAATTGTGTACTTTCGATTCTTCTGCTCGGTTTGTAGACTCATTTTAGGTCTGAAATTGTCACTTTTGTGATGTGCTACTGTTTTGTACAGCTTGGTTTATTGTTCGTCTCATATTAATGATATAATAATATTATAAATTGATTATTAATAGAATAATAAAATAAGTTGATTAATTTTGATTAAGTTACATGATGACTTAGGTAATGTCATCAGGTTGCACTAGTAGTCCAAGACACTATTATTTGTTTATTATGACTAAGGCATGATAGCATAGTAAATTGATAATTAACTATAAATTTATGGTTTGCCTTGAGTATAACAGGCATATTATATATTAATTAGTACACTTTCTTAGTACTACAGTGTTCACTGGGCACATACATATAAATAATTGAATAACATAATTATGGAAGGATGATACCCATAATTATTAGATGATGATATTAGATGCATGATATAAATTCAGCATCATAAATAAATAAGTATCATAACTAATTGGGGTTTATGTTGGTATGAGTAGGTAATACTATCATAAAATATTGAGTAAAAATAGTTGTTGAACTTACAACTAATATTAAAAGAATATTATAGTTGGTTATATTGAGTATTCAGCCATTCAGCACGTACTAATAATTGAATACTTCATTTTGTTGAATAATATATTATTAATTAAATACATAGATTATTAACGTAAGGTGCTTACCTTAGACCATTTTGTTAAAATTGGAAAAGAATTCAATAAAAAAGGGGACGCAATTCAATAATTCGCAATGAATGAACTTGCGAAATATAAGGCAAAAATGGAGGAACAGAAAGCAATTGCTAAACGGGAAGAAGAAGAGAGAAAAGCTGCATTAAAAAAAGAAGAGGAAGAACTTGAAAGAAAAGAAGCTAATAAAAAGCAGCATTTAAGAAGGAAGAAGCAGAAAATGAGATGAAAAATTGATAAAGAAAACAGATTAAAAAAACAAGAAGAAATTATAAGGCAACAAGAGAAAGAATTAGCACTCATCTAGTTGGAAACAGCAAAATTACAGGCAAAAAATGCTACTACTAGCCATGGTGATAATTCTCAAAATGTATCTTCATCCAACCAAAACAAAAGTTATTATAACTTTAAATTACCACAATTTAAGCTAAATTTTGACGACCTAGCATCATAGCTAGCACGGTTTGAACAGGTATGCAAAAAAATAACTTGGATAAATCCGCAAGGGCATTAAATCTTAACGAATTTTTATATGGTGAGCCCTGAAATGCAACTGAGAATGTTGATCCCACAACAGCAGGCGATTATGATGCAATAAATGCTTTATTATTGAGACGGTTTCATTTAAATAACACACAGCCTAGATAGAAATCATTACAGGGGAAGTTATAATGATAAGTGTAATCAGGGGCGTAATCATTATAACAATAATGACAATTTCAACAGAGGTAGACAGCAATATAGAAACCAGTCACCTCATTTCAGGTACAACAAAGGTCAACATAATTCAAATCTGAATAGACCATATGACTATAATACTAAGAATAATTGTAACAGAGGGTATAGCAATAATCAAGGCTCTAGACTCAGATATAACAGCCATCACGGGGGACAACGAAATGATCCTCACAACTATTCCAGTCGTCGGTCTCAGTCACGTAGACCGTCACATTATGATCACAATACAGGGGCAGCACTTACTACTAGTACGACCCCAGGGGTTCCACATGATGATAAACAAATACAATCATCGTCCACATGTTATGCTGTTAACTTGTTAACTATAACGTGGCAAATAGTTGCCAAGACTGTAATCTTGTTTTTCAGAAAGCAAAAGAAACAGTACTGAATTGCGGACACATTTTACCAGAAGTTGGTCTTGCAGCTAATGATGGAATAGGCTCTCTGATATTTAACAGAGGGATAGTAAATGGTACAGTGGTCTCAGTTTTGAGAGATTCTGGATCCACCACCATCGGAGTCCGGCAGTCACTAGTCCACCCGAGTTGTGCTACAAATGAATATGTTAGATGCATGACGTTTGGGGGTACTATTGAGTACTACCCCACAGCTATTATTTATGTTAATACTCCTTTCTTCACAGGTCATGTTAAGGTCTGCATGTTGAAAAATCCAGTCGCTGACCTTATGTTGGGACGCATCCATGGTAGCAAGGATTGCTCTCTACATGAAACTGAGGATTGGGAACGGCGACACTATTCCACTAATAACTCGGTCATTGATATGGCTCGATTGCGTGCCAACAAATTGAAGGCATGTGGAACTGCATGTTCCAATTTTGGTCTATGCACCATTTTTGAGGATGATGAGGTTATTCCTCATACTGGAGATAACATTAATGCCGGTGTTGATATTCTTACAAGGCATGACCTTGATCATACATACACATCAAATGCCACTCAATGTGACATTGTGGTGAGTACATCTTATGATGTACCATTACACAGATACATATCTGATACAATTTCACAATTACATACATATTTCTTTTTATCTATTTGGACATTGTTCACAAATCTACTATTGTCATCTGGTCTAACATTCGCTCATACAATTAGAATTGTGGCGACATATACTCACATATATTTCCTTCAGAAAATGATGTTGATTATTCTATTTCTTTTTATTCTTTATTTTAATGCAGGTGCTTATTGCACTACTCATAATACAGCGATGGTCAGTCCACCACTGACATGCTTATGCATGACATGTCACAAATTGATATGACTAACAACGCACAGTCACCTTACAAGTTTATTGACAAGATTTCAGATGTTGATTACATCTTGGACATTAAAGGACATAGGAAAATATACCATATAAACATGCTTAAACTATTTCACACTCGTCCAGAACACTTACAATCTATTTTTCATGAATTGGACGACAAAGCAGTACCAACTTGTCACTACTCTAATCTATCAGTAATACAGGAAGAAGAATCTTCTTTTCCTGAGGTACATATGTCGTTACCTGTACCTATAGTACAACCTACAGAATCTTGGCGTGATGTAACCATCACTTCTTCGGTTACACCGCAACAGCATCGACAGATTGCTGATCTATTACAATCGTTACCAGATGTGTTAACCGACGTTCTTGGTCGCACATCAGTCATTAGTCACGACATTATTCTTAAAGACGATACACCAATTCGTGTACATCCTTATTCTGTCCCATTACATTTTCTCAGTAAGAAATCTCAGGAACTTGAACAGATGTTGGCGTTAGGTATTATTGAGAGTAGTACCTCTCCATTTTCGTCACCTTTAGTAATTGTCAGAAAGAAGGACAACAACATTCGTTTATGCGTCGACTATAGGAAATTAAATGCTCAGACTGCAGCTGACAGCAAACCGCATCCTGTTCTCGATGTCTTACTCCCTTGTCTATCTCCTGCAACATTTTTTTACAAAGATAGACTTAACGAAAGGTTATTGGCAGATTCCTTTAACCGAAAAAGACAAATATTACACGGCGTTTTCCACTCCACAAGGTCTTTACCAGTGTAATGTGATGCCTTTTGGGCATATGAACGTTCCGGTTACCTTTATTCGCATGATGCGAAAAATTTTATCACGTAGACAAGACGTTATTACATACATTGACGACATATGTTTATTTAGTTCGTCATTTGAAGAACATTTTTCTGGACTTCGGTGTGTTTTGGAAACATTAAAAGAAAACCATTTAACCGCTAAACCTACGAAAATACAAGTAGCGTTCCAGGAGATAACGTTTCTTGGACACATTGTTGAGGCTGGACGTATTCAAACAGTTCCCAGTAATGTATCTACAATTTTAAATTTATCAGTTCCTCAAACGAAGAAGCAAGTTAGGAGTTTGTTAGGTCTGGTACAATATTATAGTAGGTTTGTACATAATTTATCGTCCATTACGGCTGTCTTATCGTCACTGTTAAAAAAAGACATGCCGTTGAAGTTAACATGGACTGACGAATGCGACAAAACTTTTCGCAGTATCTTGATTTTTTTTTCAAATCCACCTATTTTACAGTTACCAGATGCTTCTAAAAAGTTTATACTCCGTACAGATGCCAGTAATTACGGACTCGGAGCGAGTTTGCTTCAATGTCATGGTGGAATACTGCACCCAACCCTTTATATCTCACGTAAACTTAAGGTGCCTGAAACCAAATATTCGACGGTCGATAAGGAGCTTTTGGCAGTGGTTTGGGCGATCACTAAACTTGAAAAAATTTTGTTGGGCGCACCCTTTGTGATCCAGACAGATCAAAAGGCGGTGGCGTCATTACGTCGCTCTAATCATAAAAGCCACAAAGTTGCCAGATTTTCAATTCTACTTCAGTCCTTCGACTTCGTCATTGAATCCATATCAGGAACGGAAAACGTTATGGCCGATGTACCTTTCAGGCATCCTGCTGAATTCAATTAAAGAGTAATGATGGTTCACAAATTCAAAAAGTAATATTGAACAATACGTACTTTTCTAATGATTGCGTACTTCAACGATGAAAGTATTGTGAACTGCATGCATACTAATGACACATCGAATAACGTGCATTAAAGTAACTTGTATATACATTCTTCAAACGAAATTGACTATGACCCGAGAGACATATTTCGAGATTTTGTTATCAACGTTTGGACTTTGGTTTGTGTCCATTCGTTCTCCAACTCGTTACGATACAGACGGAAAGAGTATTTGAATCAATGTTGGACAAAATCGTTTTGCAACAGAAATCGAAATGACTAATTCAATGCTGTATAACTTTAAATTCGTTCATACAAGGAACACAGATGAAAAGTATTAACGTTCTCCTCCAATGGAAATCACCGTAAATTCAAATAGGGACATAACGACGGTTGGATCTTCATCTCCAACATTATTAAGATACATATTTATTAAGTTAATTAAGAAAATAAAGATAAAATGTGAGAAAAAGATGAAATACAGAAAAGAAATAAAATATGAAAACAAAATAATCTCACATAATTGAATAATCTAATTAGATGCATTTATAAATGTGATACTTGTTATATAAATTTAGCAAATCTGTTTACATAATATAGTATGTACTATTATTATTTGTTAGTTAATTAAGTTAATTAGTTAGTAGTTAATCTACACACATATTTAATTTTAGACACACCTCACTAATTAACTTTATACTTTATCCTTTTCTTTACTTTACTTGTCTTTATTTTTCACTTCGTTCCTTACTATGACACGATAATTAGTTTATTTAATTATATTTTAATTAGATTTATACCCTACACACATACAATCATTAATTAGTTTATTTTAATTATTTAGGATAATTTTCATTACCCAACACATTATTATTTAGTCAAGACAGACTTTGAGTTAATTAAATAATTATTTAATGACGATTGACATTTCCTTTGGTTAATATAATAATTAATATATTAAATCACTGACATTATATCGACATGACCACGACACTGTTTTAGACAGAACATCGTAGGCCGTATGCCGGGTTTTTGTTAAATTTTTGAAATTATTGATTAAGATATTTCAAAAAAATCTATCTATTACATTTTCCCCCCCCCCCCCCCCCCCCATTCCCGTCGGGTAGGGAATTGTTACGACATGTTTAATTATGTCGTCTGCTATAGTTGGCAGTGCGCATTTTAATGTTGAGAGATTTTGAATATAGAAGGATTTTATACTTCATGGTTTAGTGAACACAAGCCGCACGGTCCGATTGTGACGTGTGACCGTTGATATGGTCACGCTTGATGACTAATGTAATTTACCCTTTTTACCTTGACCGTCAAGCCATTAAGACGCGTTCTATTTCCTTCCAGCGTTAGGCTTCATATATTGCCGATTTATATTGAATTAAGGACGTAGGGTCAGTCCGTATTATATTAATGAAATGATGGAAGTGTATGGTTAATATATAACCATTATATGGAAGGATCGTCGATCAGTTTATGATCTATATATATATTCGTCAAACACATAAGTCTCACTACCGGCTGACTGGATTTACGGCAGTGCGCGTGTATAGCCATGATGTTCTGATGACAACTAATTAACTGGAACACTGACGGTAACAATAGATTCCAGTTGAATCGCATGCAGATGTATTCTTATTATGATCGAATTACTTAGAATGTCTTGACATGTTTTGTCAAATAAAATGGATGTTCGTTGGACTCAAACCCGAGGACTTACCCACATTAATTACGTTAAGGTTGGTTCGCCAGATTACATTGTTGATTGTTATTATGTACGATGAACTCTCTCTCTCTCTCTATCTCTCTCTCTTAGAGAAGTTATTCATCTACAATATTATAATGAAGTTCGTAAGGAACCAGAATAGTTCTTGGACATTCGGCTAACCGATGAGACAAGCTAAACATTGACCCTCAATTGAATAGTTACTCAAACAAGCGAATCACACATTTATCACAGCTGTATTGCCAATTGTTGAGTAGTGATTCGCCTATCAGTAAGAATAATGCCCTCAGCGCATTTCAACATTTCTGCATTGGTGGCTGTGGCAGGACGTCCACAGCGCGGCTGATCAAGCAGCTCCGTATCTCCACTTCCTGATTCTTTGATTTTCAGAACCCTTGGACTGACTGTACTAATGTCGACTGCAAAACTTCCATACACATCACATAGACGCTTGTGAATTTTCACAACAGTTTCTTCACTGCAACGAGAAATTCTATCACAATTCGCTGCTTATAACGCAAGTTGCTAACACGCTCCATTTCAACGGTTAAGGGCAGCCGTATAATTTGGCCGGTTGCGGTGCAATTTGGTGCACACACTTGGCACATGCCATATTTGAAGTGTACAAAATTGCATGCTTCTATCTTCATTATTAGCTGAGAAAAACGATGCGGTGCATTAATTTCTGAACGCCCCTCGTATCTTGGGTGGAACATTCTTTTATACCAATAATATTACCCAGGATCAATTCAGCAACCAGATCCTCCAATAAACAAACTTTACCTTGCCCTGTAAAGAATGGTGTGTCAATGTGTACAATGGCTAGTGGATAGAATTCCTCCGTACCACCAAATGTAATACATTTTACCATTTCCTCCGTGCAGCAGAAAGGGTCAACCAGGGATTTACGCACACCCACAGTGGTACAACCTGTATCTCTTAAAACTGAAACAAGATGGTTTTATAAGAAACCTTTGTAAAAAGTAAGTGACCCTTGTCCATCGTGGAAAGCTAAAGCTGGTACCAATGCAAGGATGACCCCATCCGCAAGATAACCGTGACACCACGTCTGGCTGAAATAAAGTGTTCTAATAAGAACAATTTGATGTGTTGAACAAATCAACAGCGCAAGCATTAGCAAGATTGGTGTTAGTGTTATTCTGATCGACCACACCTCTTTTGCTATTATGACTCGAGTTCGAGTTCAAACGTTCAAAGCTTCGTGTGCGCTGAAAGTGGTTTTTTTCCACGATAGTTACTACGACTTCCTCTTCCATTCTGAGGATTATTAGAATGTTGAGGGTATGTTTTGAAAAAGTGGAGAGTTCTGGTGGTTATCATCATTATAATATCTGTCACTTCTATGCATGTGACCTACGCCATCCTCTGTTTGACCTATTGTGCATTTGAGATGGTCCATTATCACAGGATATTGATGAAAATTTCTTTGATTTTGAGATGGTCGCGTATCGAAATTATACCGTTCACGAAACGATCCGCCATTTCGACCTCTGTTCTGATCAAAATTCCGATCCATGCTTTTCGATCTGGTTCTTGGGTTTAATATCTGCACAGAAGGAGCCGAAGCAACTGGTAATGACTCTTTCACAAAAGAGTTGCTCACAACCTTCCCCCGATGAGCTGTCATAAATTGTCTACCTAAAGGCTCAACAGCTTGTAAAGATTATGGTTGTCGTTCATGCAAACATTTTAAACAGGTGGAACTAATGGAGGTTAAAACTATCTCCCTCAATATGAGATCCATAAAACCCTCAAACGTTCAATCTTAGCAAAAAAAATTCATCAATCAAAACATAATTTAATAGATGAAATGAAACCTGATAAGTCCTTGTTCATGTCGAGTATGAGTTTTTTTAACCTCATTCTATACCCAGTTTCATCAGGTTGATACCTTCGTAGAAGTAACGTTTTGGCAGCATCATATGATTGCTTATTGTTCTCATCCATAGTTAGAATAGCAGTTAAAGCATCACCTGTAACTATTTGCATTAAATGGACCACACACGGTGATTTTTCAAGCTTGTATTATTTACAAACAGACTCAAAACTATTTAAAAAAAAGAAATGTCATCAACATACTGATTAAATTTGGGTAAGTAAAGTTTAATTGTGTTAGGACGTACTTTCTTAGACGAACCTGTCCCCTCATGATTATTTTGTGAATTGCCAGATTATATTTTAGATCTATCTAAATTTAAAGAAGCCATATTATCTTCATGCTCAAATTGAGATTTCCTAGCAGCTAAATCCATTTCATCTTGTCTTTTCCTTTCTACCAATTCTTCCTACATTTTTCTCTGTGCAATATCTTCTTGTTTTCTTTTCTCTTCAAGCTCTTCTTGTCTTCTTTTCTCTTCAATCTTTTCTTGTCTTCTTTTCTCTTCAATCTCTTCCCATCTTCTTTTCTCTTCAATCTTTTCTTGTCTTCTTTTCTCTTCTCTTGCATGTGCCCTTGCTTCTCTGGCAATATCTTCTAGCCTTTTTTGTTCCTCATTCTCCAATCTATTCTCTTCTCTTGCATGCCTGAACCTGCTTATCAAGTTTTTTTACCAATAGAATAAAGTGCTCCAGAGTAGCCATGTTACAAGGTTATATATGACTTACATGCGATGTAAAATGTGTACTATTTAGTAATTAGCAGTACCGATGCAAATACTTATAAATGTCAAGATAAAGCAAGTGAAAAATATGATGTGAGCATATAATAATTTCATGAAGTAGACAAGACAAACTATGACTAGTGTCGCATGAATAAGCGCTGTATAAATGCTGCAGCTAAAATGAGTGTGTAGCGTTTGGAGGAGCATACATGACTGAATATAGTTAACGCTGCACCATACTGCGACTTAAATCCTATAAAGAAGGCTTGTGCTACATTGCGAGAGTCACACTCTAAACAATCTTAGAGACATCATATATAAAGAACAACTCGTATAGGTTCTGGCAATCTCAAGAAATATATATATTCAACAATTCAAAAAATATCAGCATACGATTACAACGGGCAGAGCGCCAATGTATTAAACCAAAATAACTGGCTAACAATTCCTAAACGACATCATTGACATTCCCTGCTAATTTCACAAAATCCCTGAAATAATCACCTACTAATCCTAAAGACAACCTTGATCTTAGGCCCAGCCAGAGCGGGATGTTATCCTATGATAAAGTCCCTCCCTGACACCCCCTTCCCCCTTAAAATACACAGAAAAACATAAAACATACAGAAAACAAGAAGATCTGCACAGGACATATTTAAACTAAGCCGACAAGAGCAAGACCACATAGCTTATAGTGAATCATCCCCAGGTATGGTACTGGACAGAATGGAACCGATAACTCTCACTACAGGAGGATGATAGTGTTGACATTCTTCATTGCTGTCTACAAACAGTTTTTCGTGCCGGATACGCTATCTTGTCTTCTCGGTGTGTGCAAGACGTGGAGGGCTGGAGGCTGAAAATCTTCGCTCAGTTTGATCAATTTCAAAATAAGTTGAAAGTAAGATGCAAATACTCATAAAGATTTCATTGATGACAAAAATATAGTTCAAACTCTTGACAGCATCGAAATTAATATGTTTGTAATAGGCTTGTGAATGCTATTGATCCGGCCGCCAATGCGCTGTCGACTCGAAAAGGTCATCTAAAGCTGCGCAGTGCAGAATGTACACGCTGACGAGTATGGCTCGCAGACAGCGCAAATTTTGTAAACACGGAGTGACAGATAAAAGATTGAGCACCCTGATCGATCAATTTCATTCTCATCAGCGCCCCTCATTTCTTTTTCAATCAAAACAACAACGTGGATTTCCCTCGTTTGCTAATTAAGAATGCACAGTTAAACACGTGGAAGCCAGGTTTCTCTATCGCCATCTGTCCGATTCCTAGTTTAGCCACGCCCCCTGTCTTTGTTTCAAGCACTAAAAACTCAGATATTTAGATTAATAAACTGTCTTTCTTTTTAAAAGGGTTATCTGCTGTCAGGATTATGTCAGCACGTCACGCGTGGTCACTGAAAACACGGGGAGGGCGGGGCAACGGGATTTTGTTAACAAGTCACTATCGTAAAACAAGCGATTGTTACCGAAACAGAACCAGGCTCGACAGTAAACATGACTCATTCTAATATCTTGGGGGTTAAGGAGATTTTTAAAATTGGATACTGGAATGTAAGAACTATGTATCAAGACGGAAAAGAAGAAGTAATTAAAGAAATGGATAATTATAAGTTGGACATATTGGGTGTCTGCGAGTGTAGATGGACGGGGAAGGGCATAAAATATATTTCAGAAGAAAAAAAGCAAATTATATACTCTGGTAGTAATGATAATCGTCACACAGAGGGAGTAGCCATCTTAATGACACAGAAAGCAGCAGCATCGCTTATCAGCTGGGTACCTATTAATGAGAGGCTAATATTAGCTAGATTTCAGACAAGATTTTTCAAGCTCTCAACTGTACAATGCTATGCACCAACTAACGACGCTCTTGATACCACAAAAGATTACTTCTATGAAGCACTTCTAAGTACCATCAACACAATACCCAAGCATGACATAATAGTAGTCATGGGCGATTTTAACGCCAAAGTAGGTGACAACAACGATGGAGTACAAAGATATCTCGGTACTCATGGCATAGGCTGTATGAATCAAAATGGCGAAAGACTTCTAGAACTTTGTGAAATATCAAACCTCGTTGTGGCGGACACCATCTTTCCACATAAGAATATCCACAAGATAACATGGAATTCACCTGATGGCAGAACTAAGAACCAGATAGATCACTTCTGCATAAGCGCAAAATTTCGCTCATCAGTTCAAGACGTCAGAGCATACAGAGGTGCAGAGATCGGAAGCGATCATAACCTCTGCATAGCTAAACTGAGAATTAAACTGAAGAAGTTATACCAACCGAATAAAAATAGAAGAATAGATGTACACAGACTGCAATCAAATGATATAAAGGAGGAATATAATGTCAAAATGAACCACTATTTCGACGCTTTAGACAAAATTGACAACGATATCACCACCAAGACAATCGATACTAAATGGGAACAACTGAGAACAGCAATGACAGAAGCAGCTGTAGCAACCACCGGATACCTAGTACATAAAAAGAAAAAATGGATGAGAGAAGATACTTGGGATAAAATACAAGAAAGGAAAACAGCAAAACTTAAACTATTAGCGGCAAGTACACATAATGCAGTTGAATCTTGCAAACTAACTTATAACTTGTTAAATAAAGAAGTGAAGACAAAAACTCGAAGAGATAAAAGACATTTCATCAATGAACTGGCCGTAGAAGCTGAAAATGCTGCAAGAATTGGTAATAGTAGGTGCCTTTATCAAATTACAAAACAACTATGACACCAGCCTACAGCTATGGAAACACCTGTTAAAGGTAAATTAGGGAATTCAATACCAACAGAAAAAGAACAAATGAAGAGATTGACTGAGCACTTCATGGAGGTGCTAAACAGACCACCACCAACAGTAACACCTGATTTTAATAATGAAACACCCACAACCACCTTGCCAATAACTTGCGATGAATTCACGCTGGACGAGATTAAACAAGCCGTTAAAAGATTTAAAAATTTTAAAGCTGCTGGAGTTGACGAAATTTCAGGCGAAATGATTAAAGCAGTTAATGACAACAACCTCTTGAGAATTTTAGATATTATAAATGAAGTATGGAGAGAAGAACAACCACCACAACAATGGAAAGACAGTATTATTGTAAAGTTACCGAAGAAAGGTGATCTATCAGACTGTAATAACTGGCGTGGTATATCTCTATTATCAGTACCTGGAGAATTATTATGTTGCATGATGTTAGAAAGACTTAAATTGCATGCTGACGAAAAGATCCAGACAATCCCAAGAAGCAGTAAATAATTTGTGTAATCTCTCGGTTAAAATAGGTCTCCAAATAAATGCCTCTAAAACTAAAGCTATGAACTTTTCTAACGAGACGTTTGATATCATCTTGAACGGGGAAAAACTACAGAAAGTTGAAAGTTTCAATTATTTAGGCAGTAAAATGACTCAGGATGGTGACACAACAGGAGAAATTCATACTAGAATTGCTTTGGCAGCTAGCGCCTTCAATAGATTATCTAACATTTGGAAATTACGATCATTGAATATACATACCAAGCTTCGTCTGTTTAATTCAAATGTTATCTCAGTGTTAACATATGGCTGTGAGAGTTGGAAAATAACAAAATCATTGGAGAACAAGCTGAATACATTCGAGAACAAATGTCTTAGAAAACTCATGAACATCAGTTGGAAAAAATTCAAGACAAATCGACAAATAAGAGAAGACTCTAGGCAGAAATATGTCTCCGATTATATCCTAAAATAAAATAAAAACCGGTCAGACGTCTTCTTGGACTTATCAACTTCTAAAGGAAATGCAAAATTCAGATGCAGTACAAACTGAAAACTCTCGATGAGAGGTCACAGCAAATGTGTCTGAAAATACACAAGGAAAAGACACAAATAATGAGAATAAATGCAGGTAATCATAACAGGGTTGAACCTACCACCCGTGAAATCTATTTTCTATACATTCTCGCGTGTCTGTCAACCTTTACTCTTTACTTAGACTGGGCCCAATAAACCAATTAACTACCGTACGACAGAATGGTCGCTCGTCCGGGACGTATTCTAGTCTGTGGCAAGAATGATGGCTAACATCTAAGATTGAATCTTAGTCTAAGTCTAGCTAGAGTGTGATGTATGTGCTGTTGATGTAAGAGAAAAGTAAATAATAATTTATCCCCTAGGCAACGATTCTTTGTTTCTTGGGTTCTAACCACACAAAAGATGAATAAATTGTTTTTCTTTCCGCAGCATAATAATAGTTTACTTACAGTTTGATCGTGATGGTGATTTTTGTTGGTGGCAATGATATATAATAATTTTGTACAAAAGACCGCTGGGACGTGTGATTGTTTATCAATCAGATTTTTGTGGAGCAATAGCGTGAGCACCGCAAAGGAAGTGCATTTGGCAGTTGCCAAGTTAATCGCCTTCCCATAGCTCATACTGACTCTAGGTGTTGGTGAGTGTGTTGAAAAAAATAAGGGACAATTTTTTTCCTTCTTAATTAAAAAAACAAATTTTTTTCACATTTTAGTAATAGATTTTAATTATTTTTTAGCCTAATCTACAATCCCTATGGATTAAGTCGAATGCGTTAGGAGCCTTTTTTGCCAGTTAACAGTTCTCACAATGCGCCATGTACAAATTATTACCTATCATTTAGTATATAGTAAATTGGCGGTGTCTGTTAATTTGTCGCATGGCATTTAAAAAAATAATAGATAATAACCATAATTTTAAAAAATGAAATATAAACCGTATTCTGTCCTCCCACTGTCAGTCATTTTAACACCTCTAAGTTCGTTTGGTAACCGTCTACACAGTAAACACAAATAACTGCCTCGTCTCAGCTAGGTAGCTGTGGTCTAACATTTTAATTGAATATGTGGTTACGGAAATCGCTACGCATTATTTTATTTAATACACCTTACTAGCAAGAAAAATGATCTAAGTAAAGTATTTAACTGTATGTTTAAAGTATTTAAGTGTTTAACTTTAAATGCTTTCCCTGTAAAACACTTCTAACACTTAGCACTATTTACCAGAAAATCCAGAATAAAAATCTCCACGAATCACTTTTTAACCAATAATCCAACAGAAATGGTTTAAGGCTGCGTGTTAGATTCTTCTCAAATTCTGAGTGACGACTGAAAGATGGGTTATAGAAACAGTAGTATATATATCATTAAATTTTCCTTGATCTCTAATGCGTTATTTCGCATTCCTGTGTGTGTCAAATATTCAGAAGCTAGAGGTATCAATATGAAAGTTTTCGTGCTTCGGTCTTCCAGGGTTTCTCGTCTAGAGCTGTGACCGGCATGAAAAGACTTTCTGTTCACTAGCGGGTTTTCTTCTAGGATGCTTGTGTTCCCAAATCAAAGGGTATTGGGGGTTTTGGATTTCCCCTGAGCAAACTTCAAAGAAGTCTGTTATGTGTCTCTCTCTCTCACGTGCTGTCTGTCAAGTATTATATGATTGACAGATAAGCTCGCGTGAGTGGAACAGGGTAAACAAAAGCGTGATTTGTTTCCTGTTATGACTGACAGGTCAACGAAGATTGTAAACACAGCGTTGGCTAGTGTTTAAAGAAAAGTCGGGGACAAAATGGTACGTTGCAGAAATAGACAACTGGTAAAATGCATGTTTAGCTAGCAAATCAGAGAGCAGCTATAAGGTTACAATAAGCTGTCAGATTACTGTAGGCTCTTTTCCAGTACACGTCACAAGGACACAATATAGTAAATAGGTAGGACGGACAAAGATAGAGTACGACAAAGTCAACAGATACTGAACAGTATGACGTCATGTTATGGAAAGAAGTCATGATGACGGGAAGTTGTTAAGGGACATGATCGCCTGTGCCACCAGGTATGGTATTTCTTCTTCTTTGATCCATAACCATCAACCGTCAAAGCAGTCAGCGGCCATCACGCCTGGTGGCGTCTTGTAGGGCAGTAACCAATTGATTCCACTTTGCTCGGTCGGCGGCGATCCTTCGAACAGTGCCCCAACTGTGGTTCATTCTTTGCATCTCAGCTTCCACAGTTCTCCGCCAAGTTGTTTTTGGTCGGCCTCTCTTTCACTTTCCCTCGGGGGTCCATAGCATAGCTGTTCTTGTGATGGTATCAGGGTCCCTTCTGAGGACGTGGCCAACCCAACTCCATAGTCTGCCAGGTATGATGGTGTGCGTGTCCTCCTGATTACTCCGAATAAGTAGTTCTTGGTTGCTGATGGTGTTTGGCCAAAAGATTCGGAGAATTTTCCTTAGGCAGATTGTGTGGAAGGAGGACAGTTTCGACATTTCCTTCTCTGTTACTCTCCAACATTCCGCACCATAGAGAAGCACAGAAAGTACACAGCTCTCATAGTCTTAATTTGGTGTTCTCGCTTTATTCATTCTGTTGTTAATGTCCTTTCTTGTTCCACCGTCAGGTGTTACTATGCATCCTAGGTAAGTAAATGTGTCTGTCTGTTCTAACTTCTGGTTCCTTACTGTTATTGGCTCAGGATTGCTCACTTTTAGTGTCATGACCTCTGTCTTCTTCAGATTGATGTTCAGGCCAACCTGCTGGCCATACTTATTCAGTCTATCGGTTTTGTTTTGAATGTGTTGATGTGAATGCGCGAGTAGTGTAATGTCATCTGCACATTCCAGGTCTTCCAGTGTAGAAAACGCTGTCCATCTAATTCCTCTTGGAGGGCCCTCTGTTGTCTGGCGCATTAACCAATCTATGACTGTCAAAAATAATGTTGTTGATAAGGGTCATCCCTGTCGTACTCCTGTTTTCACTTCGAAAGTTACATTACTCGATCCAACACTGCACGTAAAGTTAGAATAGATGCTTTTTATGATGGAAACAATGCGGCTGGGAATTCCATAAGCCCTCAGAATTTTTCATAGGCTGTCCCTGTGTATGCTGTCGAAAGCCTTTTCAAAATCAGCAAAGTTAATGTACAGCTGTCTCTGCCATTCTGAGCACTGCTCTATAATGTTCCTGAGGGTAAATATATGATCTGCACATCTTCTGTTCTTTCTGATGCCCGCTTGTTCTTTCCTCAGTTTATGGTCAACTGCTTTTGAAATTCTCTGGATAATTATCCTGCCTAGTATTTTGCTGGGAACTGAGAGGAGGGTAGTTCCTCTCCAGTTGTTGCAGTCTGCAAGGTCGCCCTTCTTGGGCAATTTGACAATTATTCCGTTACTCCACTCTGTTGGTGTTATCTCAGTTTCCCAGACTTGTGCAAATAGTGGTTCTAATAGTTCTGCTGCTAGTTCAGGGTCTGTTTTGAATAGCTCAGCATTTAGATTGTCGTGACCAGGCGCTTTTCCATTTTTTAGCCCTTTAATAGCTGTGATGATTTCTTCTTTTCGTGGAATGTCTGTATTTACGTCTAAGTCACTTTCAGCCTCAGGAACATTCAGTTGAGTCTCTGGTGGTTCCTTATTCAGTGTTTCTCTGAAGTGCTCTGCCCATCTTGTTTCCTGCCCCTGTGCTGTGGTGATGAGATTTCCTTGCTTGTCTCTTACTAACGTTATGTTGTTTGCACCTCGTTTTCCACGGATAGCTTTAGTTATTTTATAAACTGTGCTTTGTTCATTTCTCAGTGCTGCCTATTCTGCCTGTCTTGCAAGGTCATCCAGAAATGTCCTTTTGTTAGCACGGGTTTGATGTTTTACTTCCTTGTCCAGCTGACTGTACTGTTCACTATATATTGCCTTTAACCTGCGAGACTTAGCTTCTGTTTTCTTTCTTTTCATCTCCTTTCTCTTCGCTACGGTGTTTAGCGTTTCTGGTGTTATCCAGTCTTGGCTTTCTTTCCTGAAATCCCAAGCATGACTTGCTGCTTCCTTTGTATATTGTTGAGATGGTGTTGAATTTCTGGGAGACATCGTCGGTCTCTGTTCTTTCCTGGCTTTTGGTAATAAGATATCGTCTCTTTACGTCGACCACGAACGCTTTTCTGGTGAAGGGGTCTGTTGCTGTCATTTTTGACGGTGTAAAGACCCGAACCTAATTTATGTTTGGTTTAATGTGATCAAAGAGAGATAAATGTTTATTATGTTTCTGTGACAGGTTTGACTGGTGATTATCTTCCCCTGTCTTATGTTGTCCTGTCTCAGGCATGTCTTATAGTTGACATGACTTAAGTCTATTTATAGGACCATATACGGAGTATCTTTACCACCCGTTTGGGCGGAAACGCCTGGTCTGGTTTAGCCTCGATCTGGTCTATGCTCTTTGGGCATGCGCAGGTCTTGGCGCAAAGACCGAGAGATTTTGTTTCAAAGAGAGTGTACCTGAGGCTTAGAACGGATGTGTCGATCCGTAGATTTCTCTCTGCCAAGTTTCGATAGGGATTTGGAAATTCTGGGAATGACTGATTTGTCATTCTTCCTTCCCTGAGTGATTCTTTATGCCAGTATTGGCTGTATTGTGTTACCTTAGAGTGTAAGGATTCTATGAGAAGGTAACTGAAACATTATTCGATCTTTTCATCTCGATTTGATCTTATAGGTACATTTATTGTAGATGGCGACATAGTGAGCGAAGCTCACGAGGAGTTAATATACTGTACCCCAGTATGGCTACATACTGAAAGACTAGGTCTAAGTTGACCTGTTATTATAAGCCAAAGAATCAGCTTAATGGATCTGCAATGCAGGCGGAATATTGTTTGGCAGAAATATAATTATTCTCAGAAGTTTATGTAAACTGAGAGTCACCTGATTATCGAGGCTCGCGACCTGCGGCATGATTTCGTCGTCATTATATTGGTCTGTGTTTACGGAAAATCTTCTTCACCAGAATGAAGTACCTGGCATGTGAGGCCAGAATGAAGTCTTTGGCTAGTTGTAGGACAATAGCATTGACTTTGTTAAATAACTGATATCGCCCGTACTAGGCAATATATTTGCTAGGGCTTACCTGACGGGGCTCAGTCAGGGATGGGAGCTATTGCATGAACAGTAGTTATTGGTCAAGACATGGTTACATGTCTAAGCTGTTCGGGATCTGTGAAGCCTGATGTTAACCTTTATAACTACACATATAATGTCCATGATCTTGTACTATTGACTGTTTCGTCCATCATCATATTATCGTACGTCATGAATAAATATTGTAAACGTCAGTAGCATTACCTACTTCACTGACTTCTACTTGTGGTTGTGTGAGTTTATGTGAAGTCGTCCAAGAGCCTATACGGCCTTCGTGTTGTCAGCACTATTATGCACTCACCTACACGATCAACCACATCCAATACAAGCACGAAACGTCTGTATCTACATGTTTGCTGATACTAGGTGTGTCTCTACTATACCCTGGCGGCACCTCATGCCGGTGACCTAGATACACCGCATCATTGTGACACGCCCACTCTGCCATCTTTACAACACACGAACACAAACGGGCAGCTACATCTAGAGAGTGTTTACATCTTCCAACATAGGGCCAGTTATACATTCTCTAGCCTCAAACAGACAGTAAAACAGACTTTTACATCTGGTGGACCAGATTCGTGGGTTTTTTGTCAACGACACGTATTTTCCTGCCCACATCTGGATTTATACATCCGGAAGACAAGATTGACGGTTAGCTGTCAGATACAGAAGACAGTAGAAAGTAGGTCAACGTCTGCTGACCGACGTAAACATTTATGTATGAGACGGAATCGCTACATGGACCACAGCTGCTGAAGAATGTTGCATGGACCACAGCTGCTACAGGAGTGCTACGAAGACCACAGTTGCTGACGAATTTGTTTAACACTGTGACAGTCGTCGAGGGACATATGTGTCAAAGTTCACGTCACAATTTAACGTGCAAGCTCGGCTTGTAAACATAGAACAGTTCAACCTGTTGTTTACTTACGAAATTCTACAAACATTCTCAACTGAAGTCGAGTATGGTTTGATAGCTTCACTTTGGAGACTACTACATCTGTTGTCAAGTTACGGTGACCTTCAACGGTGGAACGTCTACCAGTGTGTTTACAAGTGTACTGCATTGAACTGCATCTTTGCGGTTGTAGAGGATTGCGCTAAAAGATAAGTGGCCTGTTTTACGTGTTAAACTAAGCCTTTATTTTTTGTGCAACTGTTGCCGTCGTTATTGTAGTTGTTGAAGGCTATTTTTTTCTTAATTGTTCAATAGGGCCTCTTTAGTTCTGGTCATTGATTCATTAAATTCTTGATCGTGCTGTTGTTGGAAAATTACGCGAATGTGGGTCAATAACATTCTGCCTGTCATAAGGTTTGAACTCAGCAACTTGATTAAATTGATAATTCATTTGGGTTGAGTCCGTGTATGTTTATTACAGGTTACACATGAAGAACAAATCCACGCAAGCTGAACATGAAAGTATATATTAAATCCTACATCGTAGATGCTGTCCATGCATCACAGTCCTTGTCCAGTAATATGCAATACTATAGTCAGAACGTCATAACTATATGTACGCGCGGTTGGTGCTCCTAATGGCCGACAGTGAGATTTTGCGTCTGACAATAAAAACGAATATGGACTGCTATTTCTTCCTTCCTTGAATTTAGTTAATTTACTAACCTCCATAAAATTCCTCTCTTCTTAATATTCTTGGACTGACCCATGTCCGTACTACAGTAACATATGTGCGGCAATATCATGCCCACCACTAGAAGGATTAGAGGACACGTCTATTCAGATCGACGGTCAATACAAAAAAGGGTGCGGTAACCTAGTCACCCAGCGTGACCTTACCAACGCTACCAAGTCATAAATCGATCGTGTGTATCGCGTTCAATAAACTAACAATTATTTACATTATATTAAATGTGGTCACCCCTAAAACTGCACGCTGCTAACCTCTAGCAGACGATGCCAATAAAACTACCGTAACAATTCCCTGTACACTGGGGGGGGGGGGGGGGAAACCGATAGATTTTTTTTTTCATAACCTATCTGAATGAATAATTCCGAAAAATTTAACAAAAATGCGACATATGGCCTACGATGTTCTGACTAGAACAGTGTCGTGGTCATGTCGACTAACTAACAGTCATATAATATACTAACGATCATGTTATACATAAATGTTATACATAAATGTTATATTAGATAAAAGAAAATGTCTAATGTTAATATTTAATTACTCAATTAAGTTAAAGTCTGTCGTAATGATATGTCATGTCAAGACTAATCTAACTAATTAAAATTAAACTAGTTAATGATATTAAGTGTGTATTAGGAATCAAGTTATTAAAAATCTAATGCAAGAAAATGAAAGACGATGTCATGAGACAAGAAAAGAAAAAGAAAAAACCAAATAAGAAATAAAGTAGGGAAAGAAAATAACGTATAAATTTAACTTAGTTATGTGTGTTTGACAATAATCATATGTGTTAAGTGGTTAATACCTATCTAACTTAACGAACTAAATAATAAACTAGTATGTAATGTGTCAACATAATAATCAAGTATACAATATAATTATGTAATTAATAATTACATCTAAGAGTATTGTGTAAGAATCGTGTGAGCTTTCTTTTCTTTCTTTCATTTTTTTCATATTTCATTTTTTTTTAAATCTTTTTCTCACATTTCATTTTAATTTCCATTACTTCAACGACTAAATTAAAATTAATTAGCATTGGATATGACGATCCATCCGTAGTCTTGATCCTTGTGAATTTCCATTAGAAAAAACTATTTAAATGTTCTGATTCAGAATAAATATAGAACTTCTTAACGTCCAATAGTGCAAGTCATATATCGAATTAGTTCGATAGGTTTTCAGTTATTATTTCCGCAATTGTTTCAAATAATTTCATCCTGAATGGACACCAACCAAAGTCCCGGCGTAAACAAGAACACCTTGTTATTTGATTTCGTACATTTCGTATAACGTATGTATCTAGTAAGCAGATACTTGGTTTGTAGTCAATGGTTCATTTCTATGTTGAAAATGCAACGATAGTACTATGTCTCTTGGGTAAGTTTCTGCGAAGAGTATTATTGTTTATGAACTGACATCAGAAGAGTTTCTAGAGAGAGTATCTGCCAAGACGTTCTCTGATCCTGTAATATATTCGATGGAGAAATCAAAAGGCTGAAGGAGAATAGCGAATCTGGTGAGCTTAGGGCTTTTATGATTCGCCTGTCGTAGTGATGCAACAAGCCTTCTGATCCGTCCCTGGACCACGAATGGGCCCCCAGCAAAAATTTTCTCCAGTTTTGTAATCGCCCAAATGATTGTCAACAATTCTCTGTCAACAGTGGAGTATTTGACTTCTGGCGGCTTCAGTTTCCGTGAGACATATAATGATGGATGAAGGATGTCGTCATGATATTGGAGCAAACAAGCGCCAATTCCGTAATTACTCGCATCTGTACGGAGTATAAACTTTTTGGAAGCATCAGGTAGTCTCAAAATAGGTGGATTTGAGAAGATATCAATTATTTAAAGAAATATTTTATTACACTCACCAGTCCATGTCACCTTCACTGGCCTGTCTTTTTTTAAATAACGATGACAAGACAGCCATGATAGATGACAAGTTAACTTATGCTGTATTGGGCTGAGCATAGTTATGACCAATAACCACATTACTGTTTCTTGTAGGCATGGTAAAACACAAATAAGACAGAAAACATGTTTACAAATTTGAAGATGTCAAGAAACAAAAATGTTTGTCGAGAAAAAAAAATCAATAAATCAATCTATATTAGGATAGATGATTATGAAAGATAAGAAATGATGACTGACAGTGCTGAGTCATCTAAAAAATATGATCAAAGTGTTACTGCAAAATGTTATCTGCGTAAAGCAGAATCAGTTAATAGTTGCAATTTTAGAGAACGGTGATGAAAAAAAACACCATCATCACGCTCGATAACCAAATGAGCGTCTCGATTGTTACAAAATGTAACCAAAGTCTGGCTATTCTGACCATCGACAGATGGCAGAAGAAGAACAAACTTAACGTTTGCTGTAAAATTAAAGAAATTTCTAAGTGCCTGCCATGTAGTTTTATGTGGCAGATTTCGCACTAACACCGTGCGAGAATACGCATTTTTTCTAATAAATGTAGTATCATTGTCACGAAATTGTGCACAATGATGAAATGTATTCTTTGTCCTATGAACCAAGTTAACTTTCTCCTTTGCCATAGACATAGTATATTTATTGGATGATGTATCATCCTGACTGAACTTAGGATGATAACTATCATTACCAAACGTAGTAGGTTTCTGATAAGTAATGACCCAGTGTTAACTATTTCTGGTCACTGTAAAAGCTCGGTGTTGTTTGCTCCACTGTAGTGTACACAAACTAGTGCGACAATCCCAGCAATCAGTGGTGTTAATGATGGGTGTGTGCTGGAAGACAAAGGTCAGCAACGACTGTGTACCTTTACTACAGTTTAATTGGACGTACACACTCGACAGCACAGATAGTGACAAATCACAGGTTGGCATAATACATCATGGTACAGTGGATAAATGGTCTTGCAATGTTACATGGGCACTCATGTAGAATAATAGTATAATGGACTGTCAATAGCCAAGCACTCAGTATTGCCCATATATATATCATCTGAGTTTACTGACAAAGCACGTCAGATTATAAACAATATCCAAGATGACTTCTAGACCTAATCTCGTCTAGTGAAGATTCCTTAACATAATGTCCAGCACAGATTTTTCCATATAATCAAATTGAACCGCTAGCAATGGGTTCTCATGTGTAGCAGTGATCTCTGGACTAATCAAGCGATAATACGGGCATCCCTTTTCTCTTCTTGAAAGTCACTACATGTTTTTACAAGATGGCTTCTCTCGTGAGCTGTCACTCACGTTTGGATACAGATAATGAATCTGTCTTAAAGTTAGTCATTCATTAAATGCTTCATTGCTCTGTAGATTCTATCATGATACAATTGACTGCATTCTACAGGATATAGTGCTGTTAGGAATCAGAGTCGTTTTCCATCTAGTTAAATGCATTCTCTCAGATGTACAAGTCATACCTATCGAAAAACGGTGGCTTCGTACGAGAGTTCAAAAGAGTATCTTTTATTACCTGCGTATCAGAAATATGATTCTGCCATTCCTTGGCAATAAGAATAAACACTGGGGTAAAGCATACACGATAGGTCTAGACGACTATCACTTTCCCCATAAATATAGAGATCACTTTTTCCCGGCGACAAGCCGACATAGCAAAACACAGCCCCCATGATCAGGGCGAAGCCAAAACACCCCTCTCTAGAGACACATCCGCCGAACAGCCTTTGACCTCTCTAGAGACAAAAGAACATATAGTTCGACTTAGATATGTAAAGATATACAGATATAAGACAGACTCGTCCTACTCAGACAAACAATACACATAAATTCAGGCCATAGATATTCTGAAGCAAGAACAATCTATTACTACCCAACAAAGAATAAATCGCAGTAAAACTGGATTCATCCGCGGAGTTCGATCGAAAGAGACGACACAACTTTCAAGGGAAGTAACTCAATAATGACTTTCCCTTAAGCACTAAAAATATCTATTTTGTTTACAAAATATTTGCGAACATAACAAGTATACCAATGTATAATATTGTAAGATATCAAAGACTGCACGTAACAGTCTTACCACACCTCCCGGGAAAAAAAAATCGAACATTTTTTTTTTTTTTAAATACATCTAGGAGCAACGTACAATAGGCTCACAACGCATGAATAATGCGTAGATGAAAATATCAGGAATAAATATAACGCCTAATATGAGGCTAAGTCGACATATGGAGCGACTGGTGAGAATGTGTCTCATAAACTGAGAGAAATTATTTCTCTACAAGAATATTTTTCCAGGAAGGTGTCATCAAAGTATAATACAATTCTGGCAATTACACGATGCCTAAAAAAATTCATACCATAGTTTCGTATTAGATATCTTACATTTATGATTTATGAAGAAAAATCATCAAAGCACAGCGGTGAATAAACATCAATGAACCGCTATGTAGTGATACAATCATTATATTATTAAATTACAAATGTGTATCTATTATGATATAGAAAAGGAACTACTATAGAACTAGACATATCAAGAATTCTAAG